>PVJO010014405.1:0-48365 GCA_004026905.1 Hystrix cristata
TGATAAGTTTCATAAAACTACTACCCCAACATCAAATGGAACAAGAATTAATTGAATACCAATGAAGTGCTTTGGCTTATTTTCATGCTAAGTCAGCCAGTACCGAAATTGTTAAGAAATGCAATTTACATGAGCTCCGTAAGATTGATCCAGGTCAAATTGCTTATGAGAATCTATCTAAAGAGTGGTATGTACCTGAATTGGAGAAATTTGTATTTAAAAGCGTGTAAATCCAATTTGAAGTGTGGATTCACAGAGCCTGGAAGTTTTCATTATTAAAATATCTTCACTCTATGATGCATCATGGAGTAAAGTGACACATGTATTATGAAAAATATTGTTTAAGTGACTGTTCTAAAATTTCTAAAATAGTTTATGACCTATATTTGGTTTGTAAAACCTGTAATTATGGTAAGACACTAAAACCCTCAAGTGATGTATTTCTACCACCTGCTAGATCATTTGAACACATACAAATCAATCTTGTTGAAATTTGACATTCAGTGCATGTTTTATAGTTGTATAGAAGCTTTCCTGTGCAGATGAAACAACATATATCAGAATGTTACAGTAGCTAAAAGGTTATTGGAAATGTGTTTCCCTTATGGGGCATGGCTGGAGAAATCTCCAGCAATACAAGTATTTTGTCTCACAGGACAATTTGTAAAGCAGTTAAGTAAAGTATTACAAAACAATGGCATTTGTTATGCCCCTATAGGATGTATTTTTATCTATGAAGGATTTAATAATCAATCATATGTACCTCAAAAGTAAAAAAGTAAGGGTAAATGTAGCTGAGGGATTCTAACAATACCACTGTCGCTCCATAACCAATTAGAAACTGAATATTTGTCTACACCTCTTAATTTGCACTATAGAACAAAGGGGAATACGCCAGCAGGTGTAAGTTCCTCTAAGAATCCTTATGTAAAATGCTCATTCTCTGGCTAAGTATAAATCTTAATGAAATTATGATTACAAGTCTATCTCAAACATTAGCTATTATAACTGGCTCTACTTCAGAGGTTATAGTTGGCCAGAAAACATGTTTAAATTCTCCTATCGACAGGCTGAACAGAGGAGAGTGTGTGATAGCTAACACCTCCTACTGAATTGAATTAGTATGCTTAATTTTGTAGAAACTCATTTGTAAGAGATCAACAAACAAGCTACTTGGTTAAAACAAATAGGTTCCTCTGTGGCTCACTGTTGATATATTTGACTTGTTACTTCAGTTTGTGGGGACACTTAGGCTTTAGTCTCTTGATACTATCTTCCTGATAACCATCATAATAATCTCCCTAATGTTCTGTATCCTCTGGAGAGTCTGCAATGCTCATATATGTCATATGTCAAGTGATCTCACTGTGGTAGAAAAATGAAAACACAAAAAACCATATGCTGTGAAAAAACTGAAATACATAATTATGCAACATGAGATAATTTAATTACATAATTGTTAGCATGTTTATATGAACTCATGTTTCAACTCTTATTCTAGCTTGTATTCTAGCATTTGGTGTCAGAGTAAAATCTTTGGGCTAAAGAAAAATATTTAATCTTGATGTTGTCATCCTATCGTAATATCATTTAGAATACATTTCACGGTTAATGATGAGTCTTTTAAAATTTATTAAGTTTTGAAGTAGTCTTAAGGTAGTATACTTGTAGAAATCAGATTAAGTTTCTGAAGCCAGTAAAGTCAACTCAAAACAGTAACACAACATTCAAACACAAAATGTTTAACTTATTCCCCAGTTGAGTAACCAGTCGAGTGTAGCACTGAAAAGCACAGGAACAGGCTCTGAAGTCATTCAGCTAATAGATAATGAGCATTTTCTCTGTGCCTGCTGGCACTGTGGTCATCACTGGGAACATAATGGTGAGCAGAGATAGACACTTACCTCAGTTTCTAGTCTGCAAACTGTCCAACTGGTGGTGCGTGTTATGTTGCGATGCATTTTGTTATTGCCTTTTGAGTTAAATAGATGGTGCCTTTGATGGTGCTTTGTGCCCTCTAGTTTGACCATGGCACCTGCTACTCTCTTTATATCCTACATAAATGCTTCGTCTCTCCATGTTTTTAGCCTAAACCTGCAGGTGTTAAGCTCTGTGGTCTGTGATCTAGTGAGTCAGACCAGTCTGGGTTTAAATCCCAACTCAGCTATGCATCCTGAGCAAGTTAATTTACATCAGTTGTCTTCTGTCAACAGCACCAGTTTACAGTGTTATTGAGGGTGAAAATAAGAATGCTTTGCCCAAGAACCACCACATAGGCCCATAGGTAACCCATTCCTAATTCAGTCATGAAGAGCTGCAGCATGTCATCTTTTCAAACTAAAAATGAGCCTTTAAAAATTGCATAAATTTCAAGTAATGCCTAAATATAGGGTCTTATTTTTTATTGCAATTTTCGTGATTATATAGTAGACATGCTATCTCACCTGAAATATTTGCCAATGATCCAAAGAAGTTCAGGAGGAATTATAGGGTATGTAACATAATATGTGTGCCTATTAACTAAATTTGTTTCATCCAGGGAAACCCTGTAACCACAACTCATGTTTGCTAAGAAAACCTGTCAGGCTTTAAAATATCTTCCCAATTAATCATGCCTCAAGCAGATGGAAAGGACTTACATAGTGTCTGGTTTACAATGAGTTTTGTCTAAGAGGTGTGAAGAATTATTTTATGTCATTCTTACATCATTCCTTTGAAATAGGGAAGTGAGCACTTCAAACTTGATCTTTATGAGACAAATCACAAGTGATGGAGAACCTAACTGACTAAGTATGCTTGAAGAGTAATAAGCAGAACTTGATCTCCACTACTACTGTGTGTGCATTTAACTGAGCTGTCTCCACTGAGAGCAGAGAAAATGATTTTGGTTCTGGAATGCAGAGATATAGTTATTTCCTAACATGAATTTACTCATTCATTCACTGCCCTAGTATTTATTGACATTTTTCTATATGTGAGACACAGTTCAAGATGCTTGGGATATAAGGGCTAAAAAGATTAAATGAAAATAAGTCCTTCACTGTTCTTGTAGAGCATAAAATGTGTTAATGAAGAGAGGTGAAAATAACCAAGCTTATTAGTGTTTGTTCAAGTTAATTACAAATAGTGAGACCTTGGAAGAAAAGAAAACACAGTGCCATAAAAGAATGGCTGGCTGGAGAAAATAAATGTTAGATGCCATCAAGAAAGGCTTCACTGCAGAAGAAATATTTGAGCTGGGCAAGTTCTGAATGAGGAGCAGAATCTCTCCAAGGGGATATATGGATACCGAATGTTCAAGGAAAGAGCCCAAAGTTAAAACAGATTTTGACATGTTCGAAGACTCAAAAAAAACAGAAGGAAAGATCAACGTGACTTTTCACTGAACTTTGGCTGAATTAGCCAGGAGCGATATGATCAAAGAGAATGATAGGCAATGAAGTCAGGCAAATAAACAGTATCTGCACTGTGCAAAGCCCCCTTGTTGTAATGTAGATTTTAGATCTTGTTTTAATAACAGTGAAAAAAATATTGAAAGAGTTTTCACAGAAGGAGCTATATAATCTGATATGAATTTTAAAGGCTCATTCTAGCAGCTATGAAAGGGAGACGAGAGAGAGAGACAGAGACAGAGAGACCGATAATTTTTAGCATGAGGAATTGGAGAACTAGATAGTAAGAGTGGGAGCAGGGCGAGCTATTAAGAGCTCCTGCAGCACACCAGTTAATACCATAACACCAGCTTGGACAGACTGAGTACAGAAGGTGGGGAGAAGTGGCTATATTCAAGATATGGCTTAGAATTAGAGTTCACTAGATATATAGATGGATTTTCTGATAATTAAATGGCCATTGTTATGGTTTGTGTCGAGATGGTAAAAATGACCCCCAAAGCCTCTTGCGGTCATAGGTGGGGTGTTTTCAGAAGTGTCTGGATATAGAGTGTATGATTACTAAATTATGGTAAATGATTGGTTTAGCATAGTTCTGCTTCGCTCAAAAATCTGATACTAGGATTAAGGGTGGGAGTGCTACCACCCTAAGGGCAGGCAGCCCCGATAAAATATAAAGGACAGAAACAGGCTGGTTTACCCCTTCCTGCCTTGCTGCCTTCTACCCGCTGTGAGTGGTTTCTCCTCTGTGATGCCCCTCTGCCTTGGAGACAGCCAACTATGATCTGAAACCTCTACAAACTGTGAGCCAAATAAACCTTTCCTCTCTTAACTTTGGATGTCAGGTACTTTGTCTCGGCAACAAGAAAAGTAACTAAGACAGCCATACGTTGTCTTAATTCTATTATACACACCCCTTAGCAACTTGGATTTCTGTTCTTCTCATGCAGAGATGAGTCTCTTTATCCACCTCTTGGAATCAGTACTGGCATCATGAGTTGTTTGATCAATAGACTGAGGAGGTGCATGTGTATAAATTTAAAGATTTGGGTTTAGATATTGCAGCTCCCAGTCTTCCTCTCCTGAAATGTCACCATGAAGCACCATAGCAGAAAACCAACTAGCTTCCTATACGATGAGGGGTCATCTGGAAAAGAACCCAGACACTTCAGCTCCCAGCCAGTGCCGGCTGCCAGACATGTCAATGAAACCTCCTGGGTCCCTCCATCCCAGCCATCTTGTCGGCCAAATTAGCCATCTGGGCAATCCCAGTTAGTCTAGCACAGTAACCTCCCAATCCACTCACCGAATTGTGAGAAATAATAACTCTTTGTTTTTAAATCCAATTTGTTTTGTTGTAGTTTGTGATGCAACAGTAGATAGCTGAAAAAAAATAATATCTAGAGGGACACATGGGGATTAAGGACAGATTTTAAATTCTTGGGTTCAGTAACTGAGTAAAAAATAGGATCATTTGCTGAATTATCAGATACAGAGAGCAGAAAGATTTAGCAATAGAAAATCGGTATTTCTATTTAACCTGTGTTGAGTTTGGAGATATCTGTTAACCTTGCATTTGGAAGTAAGAGAAGCCAACAATGGGGATATAATTTTGAAATGTATTAACATTGTAAATAGTATTTAAAGCCATGGGACAATATGAGGACCTCTAAGGACAGAGTACAGATAGTGAAGGGTAGGACTAGAACTGAGCCCCGGGGTGCTCTAACTTTTGAAGGTTGGGCAGAAAAGGACAAACCAACAAAAACAACCACAAAAATAGGGGAGAAAGAATTTCCAGTGAGTAGGAATAAATCTAAGATGGAGAGTGTGGTTCCATAAGAGACAAGGGAAAAGAGTGTTTGAAGAAAATGGGCATGAATAAGTGCTACCAGGAGGCAGTAGAGTGGATCTGCCAATGTGGCAACCGTTGGGAACCCAGAGCTTCTGTTGCAGACAGAAATCTACTATAGATGACGAAAAGTACCTGCATTAGCTTTCCATCACTATAACAAAATACCTGATCCAAGCTACTTAAAAAGGAAAGGAGCTCAGAGTTTGGAGGTCAAAGACAAGATGTGGGGTGATGATGGGGGCATTGGCATTTGCTGTGCCCCTGGTGATGTCAGCACGTCGTGATAGGAGCATGCAAGGGAGCAAGTGTTTACATCTCACATCTTGAATGAGGAGCAGAGAGAGAGCCTTGCTCCCTTAGTAGCAGCCCTCTTGAAAGCGCTCCAGGGTCACCCAAGAGTGGTCTCAGGCCCCCAGGTGACCTAAAGCCCTCCCTGTAACCCAGCTCCTAAAGGTTCCACCAGCTTCCAACAGTGGCATGCTGGAATCAAGGTTTCAATCACAGTGGACTTTAGGGGGACACTAACTGTATTTAAACCATAGCAGTAACACATATTCCCAGTTCAGTTCCCTCTCAGTTTACACATTAGGAAGCTGAAGATACACAAAGAAGTCAATTACCCTGCATACAATCTTAATAATAAGTTATTGGCTGAGTTATGGTTGACTACACTCCAGGTTTTCTAACAATTTTCATTAAATAATCATTGATACTACATGAGAACTTCTCTGTGAAGTACAAATTTCTATAATTATCTACACTGTCAGTAGATTACACAGTTAAGGAAGAACAAAGCTTCCCATCCACCATGTGAAAGGACTATGATAAACACTTCCTTGTGCTTATACACCTCTTTCCACTAAAAGATTACCTAGCAAAAATGTCTGCTAAAAGAAACAACTGGCTCTTTCTAGAGTGGAGATATTTTTTAAGCAACCAAGAATCCCAGATAGCAATTTATTATGCTCACCTACTTTTCTTCCAAAAAAAGTTTTTTCTACAAAGAAAATATAATTATATAAGTAAAAGAGGGATTCATTACAATAGAACAGTGTCCCATTCTTTTTGTTCACAGCCTTGTCCATAGCTATGACAAAACCATGTGCTCCATATCACTGTAAGAGATATGCAACCTAAATATCCAAACAAATCAGGTGACAAAGACTCTTACAGCACCCTGTACTGACAATAGTTTCAGAAAAGGGCTTCACCTTCGGGGATACACTTGGGACTGCCTTCAAGAATCCTGCAAGCAGCCACAGATACGTCCCACGGAGTTCCGTACTCCAAGGTGCTCTGTTCTTGTTACACCAAGCAGCTAAAATAGACGTAACCACTATCTTTCAGAGGTGAATGATGAGGATGTTCAAATATATCTGACACAAAGAAGAAACAAGTTAAATTTTCTTTCAAGTCTTCTGATGTACACTAAATGCATGTGTCCAAAATTTATGTTGAAACTTTACCCACCAATGTAGCGGTATGCAAAATAAGAAAACAATTAAGGTTAAACAAAGTCATAGGGTGGGTCCCTGACCCAACAGGATTAGTGTCTTTACAAGAAGTTACACCAAACAGTTCATTCTCCCTGCCTCCCCCATAAAAACCAGAAGCAAAGTTTTTACCAGAAATTGAACAGACCAAACAAGCCAGTGCCTTGACATTGGCCCTCCCAGCCTCTAGAACTATAAGAAAACACATTTCTGGTAGTTAAGCTAACCAGACTGAGGTATGTTATAAGAACCTGAGAAGACTGAGCCATTTTCCATGGGAGCTTAGAATATAACAAGAAGCCAACTTCTAGAATTGACACAATTTACTCATTCATTTAATAAGTGTTTGCTGAAACTCTACTCCATGACAGATGCTGAGGTGTAGAAAAACAAGTAACTAAAGTAGGAAACCACCAAAACAGCCCTCACACCTTCTGTGCTGCCCCCCACCCCCAACTTCTTCAGTGCTCACATGCCGGACCTTCTTTCTTCTCAGCCATGATCTGACTGTAATCTGATAGACTGCATGTCTTGCACTCTTCTTCAGTCACCCAAACATTTGTCTTGTTATTTTCTCTACATGAATACTGTTTTTGAAAACACTCATTTTGGATATTTTCGTTTCATATCATCTACCACAGAGCAAAGAAAAATTTTATTTATTTAAGGCATCATTTATTTTTCAGGAGTAAGCACAGTATGGAAAGACTATGGACTTTGGAGTCCCATAAACTGTAATGTACCACATTAGGTCTTTTTCTGACACCCTTAGGCAAGTAATTTAATCTCCCTGAACCTCAATGCCCTCTTAGGATTAATAACTTAGTGCCTGTCTTATAGGATTTTTTTTGTAACAAAATTGTAACAAAATTTTTGTAAATAATAGATTTTTTTGGTAACAAAATTTTTGTAAATAATAGATGTAAAGCCTACTACTGTATATCATCAGTTTTCAATAAATGTTAGTTTCATTGCAATCTCTGACATTCTAGATGTGATATTATCGCAGTTTGGACAGGTAAACACCAGCTACAAGAATTGTTATGTATCTTAAAATATCCCTTCCTTTAGAAATGACTTCCAGGGATGGGGTGTACCTCAGTGGTAGAACTTTACGTAACATATGGGAATCCCTGGGTTTAATCCAGCACTGCAGAAAGGTGACAAAGAGAGAGGGAGAAAGAGAGAGAGAGGACAGAGAGAAGAAATGACTTCCAGTGCTTTGTATGCTAAGAGAGTTGCTCACTTTTAAACATTATCAGTGGGTCTCTAGGTAGCTGTAGACTAGAGAGAATTACTGAGTGTTTACACTGCAGCTCTGTTTCCTTACAGAAGCCCAGAAAAGTCTTGAGATAGTGCCAAAAGGAAAAATCACAACAAAGCTAGTTACATATCGAATTGGCATTTATTTGCAATTCATGAATCAGGGAAGACTCTGTTCTAATTCTCCAAAATAGAATGGGAGTTTGCCCTGGGTAAAGGCAGAACAGTGGGTTCTGTTAGGTGGGAACAAGAAAACAGGACCACAGAAAAACAGCCGACTGGGTAATAGCAGGTTACTTCAGATTATTATTTTTTTTTTATAAAGGTTAAAGCAGAGAGAACTTCCTTGTCCTCCAGACTGGAATAGACTAGAATTTCCTGTTTTCTGGAAAGACCAGTCTCTTTTGGAATTTCAATGCTTCCATAAACATTTCAGTTTGGTTGTGTGGTGTTTAGTATTAGTAACCCCATTTTGCCTTGGTCTAGCGTGGTCTGGTTTGCTGGGACCTAGTACAGAAATCTCAGCTGGATACAATAATTGGCCATAAATTTCATTTAACAATGGTGCTGCTGAGCTGACCATTGACAATGTGCCTGTAGCCACTAATACATTTGGCTGCTCACCCTTCCCACCTGTGTGCCCAGGTGGGAAGGGAGAGAACCCTCTCTGTCAGCAGCTTACAATACTTAGGTAAAAAGTCTTCAAATCATAAATTAAAACTTCTAGTTCTTATATAAACCCTGCATATGGAAGTGGCCATATCAAAGCTCTAGCAACAAACAGAGCTTTATGCACAGCACCCTGGATGAGGCAGGTAGAACACAGAGGAACAAATGGCATTGCTTTGAGAGCTCTGTCATAGTTAAAGCAAAGAACCTTGAAATGAAGCGAAGGAGGTATAATTCAAATGTAATTATATCACGGTTTAGCAACAGATTAGATGCACTGACCAAGGAACATTGGTAAGATATTTTCTTGATGCAGAAAGTTACTCATTTGTTGGCCCTACCCTTCAGGTGAATACAGTTACAGAAATGAGATGAGCCCCAGTCTCTTCTCCTTACTTACTTTTTTAATCATGGTGCATCTAGTATAACTTGTTATAAATTATGTTAAGTGGGTCAGATGTAAAGAAAAATACAGGAACAGAGAGATAAGTTAATATTTCCCTAAGAATGGAATGTGGTTTGTTTACTAAACATATTATGTGACTCTGAATCCGATTATAAATGGAAGGGCTTAGAAATGACGGCATCCTCGACGTACAGGTGGGACACCTTATTCTGTAGGAGACACAGTACAAGAGACCAAAGAAGATTGTGTGCTGCATGCCAGGGATAGGAAGGCTTGTTCGTGGGGTAATTGTGAATATTTAGTCTCCAGCTGGAAGACAAAACAGTTCCACTTGCTTGCACATGCCTTGTAGAGTCACACTAGGAGGTGAAAATGGCCTTTTCAGGGCTGTGGCCCTTGTGATGGACCATCAGAGGTCTTCTTTCCTCTAGGCGTCCTTCTGTTTGTACATTCTTTTTCTTTTTAAACATGATGCCTCTATATTATATAAAACAAACTGAAATCTTCAACATAATTACTTATTCCCCAACCAAAACAGTTTTTCACTAGGCTATCATTTCAAGAATGAAGAAAAGTTCCACACTCTGCGGGAATGATTATCATTCTTTAGCCATGGTAATAAATGACTGGAAAAACTGATATAACTTGTCTAATCTATCAGTGGCAACTTGCTTCTGAAAGCCAACCAGTCAGTGACACCTCCACACTTTGGGAGTTCGCCAGTCAGCAGCTACTTGACTCCATGGAACGTGTTTCTAAGACTGATGTCAACACACTCTTGCTAACACACTTCTCTGTCCTCTTGAACTAACATCAACCCACAACTGCACCAGAGACTAATACTATCCAAACAAACTCTTCTGTGAAGTCCTATACACAATCATCCCTTTTCATAGTGAGCCTTTATCTAATCAGTCCAGCTCTTCTTTACTTAAATAAGCAATAAACTCAGCCTTGGTTTTCCATCCAGAATTCCAGTAGTGACTTCACTTATTCAGTTTTCATTTAAAATGTCTTAATGTTAGATTAGTTATTGATGCATCAAACTTTCTAGAATTTCATACGCTAACAATTTGTTATGTGATATTGGGCATAATTTTTTTTGTCCATAAGCATCTTTTCCTTCATCTGTAAAATAATGAGGTTAAAATAAGACAACTCAGTTTCCTTTTAGCCTAAAGATAGCAAGATTCTGTGTATTCTAAATTCTTTTATAATCCATTTACTTTTTCTGTCCTGGGCGTTCGTTTGTAAAGGCTTATTTCTGATATCTTTACATCAATATATTATCAGTGATTGCAGTGCAACAGCAATTGCTCATGTGTTGAGCATTTACTATGTGCCATTATTCTAATTACTTTGTATGTGCTAACTCATTTAGTTATCCCAAAAAATTTAACAAGAAACAGTTATCGTTCTCACTTTTAGTTTGGAAAAACAGAGGTATATGTAAGTTAAGAAACTTGCCCGGTACACGCATGGAAAGCAAAGACTCTAGACAGATGTTCCAGACTCAGAGCCAGATTTTGGTGAAAACAAGCTAACATACAGAAAAAGAATGGTGCTTAAATATTTATATTCTACAGCAGTATCAATTTCTATTTTAGAATTTCTTCCCATTGAGCCTTTTTATTTGTTGTTTCTAATGAATTTGGTTAATATCCACTTTTATTATAAAGTCATGAGGCTTATTATGTATTTTATATATGCTATTTCCACCACTAAGTGTCTAACTTAATATTCTTAAATTTGATTCCATGTATGTGTGTGTGTATCCTGACCTCTAAACCTAATTGCAAAAACGCATGAAAAAAATGAGATGGTATTTCTAAATTGTTTTTTCCAGGTCCTCAAATAATAGTGGAATCTGTGATGTAATTCATTTCAAAATAGATTCTCTTTACTTTTCAGTCTTTATGTAATGCAGGAATTGAAGTATAATCATATTGCTTTTAACAAATAGTACTGATAACACAGAGGGGAAAACCAGCTCTCCCCAACATTTTAAATTGTGTTCAGAGTCCAGCATCTAGACAGCAACATTTTTCAATGAAAAGCAATTTTTGATGTGGCTCTAGAAGAACACTGAAAGTATTCTGTGCCTGATCCTACACCAGCTGTATTTATAAATTTGGCTTGCTCCTTCCACTGTTTCAGTGAAATCTTTTGTCAGACTTATCTCAAATTTCTTTAATTAAGAAAGGACAATGTCATTCACAGAAATAATCAGTTTATTTATTTATATATAGATAAGGAAACTAAGCACTCTAGTACAGCAAGTGAAACCTTATACCTCCTCATAATTACTAATAAACTCCTGCTGCATTACCTGCATGTATTCCTTCAAATTCTAAACAAGTCTATTACCCAGTGTTGGCCCAGATATTTTTCTCCCCTGCTGCTCTACAAATAACAACTAAATTCAGTATTACCACAAAGAAATAATGAGCATAGGTAAATATGGAACACATACTCAAAAAGTGAATAGAAATTATTTTCTAAAGAACTTTATAGAACTTAAATTTATCATACTATACCTGGACGGAATGTGCGTTGAATGATTTCTTTGTCTTAAACATTTTAAAACATGGAGATGTGCGTGTAATAAAAATTCAGGTTTGTACAGAATAAAACACCCACTTGGTTTCCAAGTGAAACCCAATCCAAATGAAGTAGGTCTTATTGAAACTAAGATACCATAGATTGTGACATTACAACTTCCAAGATGTTAATATATTTCTCTCAGTGCATATTAAAAATCGTAAAATACGGTACTAAAAACTCCAGAAAATGATGTGAAACTTTCAGAGGACTGGGATGAATTACTATAGAGATACAGTAACTTCTTGATTTATTAGTAAACTATTCCATGGGTCTCTGTATGTAAAAGAACTGTATTTTTTCAGGGCACTATTAATTATTACTAAAGCTATATAGCTCATGAATGATATGGCTTCCATTTCTCTCTTTTACTTCCATGGACTTTCCAAAACAAAACAGAGCAAAAAACCAAGAACCCTTATGTGCCCTAGCCTGTTGAATATCTGTGTCAGTAATGTAACATGTGCCTTGTGAGCCTAGTTCACCTGTGGCTTCCTCCTCCTTTTGGTCTCGACCCCATTCACTTCCTTATTTCCTCCTTATATTACTCATAGCTTTACAAATCTTGTTAAACCTTGTTCTGGTACAATATGAGATAGAAAGACAGAATGCTTCAAGGGTGACATCAGCAAGATGGCATATAAAGACTTTCTAGTATTGTATTCATCCCCTTATGGAAATATAAATATGAACAACCATGCATAAAAATAAATCACAAGAGCTAAAGAGAGATTATAACCAAGTGAGATGATAAACCAAATGAAAGATTATAGCACTGTGGTAAAGAACAGAAATAAGATCCTCGAAGATGGCAGGAAGAATAATCCTACATAGTTATGTCCCTCCTACCTTAAACACAGATATCACAACACAGAGTTACCCTCTAAGTGGAAAGAGGAGACTGAGATGAGCACCTGTTTTTCCTGTGTAACCTAACACCAGACCACTATGTCCCGATACTGGAACGGCCCTCGAGGCCCCAGATTCCAGGCCTCTCACAGTACTACATGGGCACCTAGTGCCAAGCTCCATGCCAGTACCTACAAACTCAACCTGCGGGCCAGCCCCCATAATCCCAGGCGCCGCCCTGCCCCAGCGTTGGCTCAGCATTCCTGGACCCAGACGCCAGGGCAACTGTGCAGTCCAGAGTGCTGAACTAGGCCCCGGGGTCCTAGGACTCAGCAGATCCAGACCCAGGCCCACCTTAGGGACAAGTAGTGATAAGCTGTGCCCTTTGGGCCTAGGGTCTGAGCTAGCATCACAAGCTGAGCCCAAGCTCAGCCTCATGGACCCAAACTGCCTAGACTGCCCCAGTGAACGCTGGCATCAGGGTGTTCCCTGCAGACTCAGAATGAGGCCAACATCTATGGCCTAAGTGTAAGGACCTTGCCAGAGCCAGGCTGACCCTTGTGAACCCCAGCTCTAGGAATGCCCCTGTAGACCAGTCAGCAGGCCATCCCACCTGAGGACTCCAGCAAATCTGCCATTGACAGCCAGAAAGCTGCCCAGAATCTTGGGATAAACCAACTGGTAAAGTGTTTTCCCTACTGTATTAGTTACCTTTCTAGAGACAATTTAATACAGGATATTTAATTTAACACAGAGAGTAGATTTAATACAGGACATTTACAAGTTACAACATTCCCACACAAGCCAAATGCAGGAAGAGTGCAGAACATCTACCTGTGCACTGGAGACCCAGCAGATCCAATCAAGGGCTGGGAGCCCACAGCACTGTCCCATGTACATCATGTCTGCCCTAAATGGCTGAAGAAATCTATACTTGAACCAGGATACGATCCTCGCTGCAAAGATGAAGACCAGAGCTTCTCTAAAGCCAACAGCAACTGTCCTTGATGACAGCAAGGCCCCGAGCTCCTTCTGTGATGAGAATGGCCAAGTTCCCATCTGGAGAACCAGCTGCAACAGAGCTTCTCCTGGGAAACAGCCAGCCTTCTCTTGTACTCCCGTTCTCCTTCATGTTGTGTCAGCAACAGTCCTCAGGTGGATCTTCTGTGCCTAGTATCACACCAACTCAGTTCAGCTGAGCGTTCCTGCTTAAGTTGACCACAATAAATCCACCACACCTACCAAAGCCCATCTTTAAAGACTAGAAGAAGAGCTTCTACTTCAAATGCATATGCACCAATTTAAAGCTGCATGAATCATGAATAATCCAGGAAACATGACACCATTATAGACAAAATAAAGTTCCAGCAACTGGCCCTAAATGATTCTACAAAGAACCTCACAAAGAATTCAAAATAACTATCTTAAAGAGCTCAGTGAGTTACAAGAAAAGGTAGATGGACAACTAAATGAAGTAAGAAAACAATGCATGGACAATAAAAATTTAACAAAAAGAGAGACAATCAAAAAGAGCGAATGTAAATTCTGCAGGTGTATACAGTGGCCTAACTGAGAAATTCCATACACAGCATCAACAACAGATTTGATAAAACAGATGAATCAGTGTGCTTCGAGACAGTTAATTTGAAATTACTCAGAAAAAAAAATAAAGAATAAAAACATGAAGAAAGACTATAGAACTTATGGGACACTATTAGCCAACCAATATATGTGTTAATGGAGGTCCTGCATGGCAGTGGGACCCAACATTTTTGGCACCAGGGACCAGTTTTGTGAAAGACAATTTTTTCCACAGGCCAGGGAAGGAAAGGGGGATGGCTTGGAGATGATTCGTGTGCATTACATTTACCAAGTACTTTATTTCTATTATCATTACATTGTAATATATAGTAAAATAATTATACAACTCACCATAGTGCAGAATCGATGAGACCCCTGAGCTTATTTTCCTGCAACTAGCAAGTCCCATATGGAGGTGATGGAAGACAGTGCACCCAAAGTATGTTGCTTATGTCCAGTCTACTCGTAATCTCCTTTTGATTGCTGTCACTGCAGAAAAACCCGCTTCACCAAAACAGGATGTTGAAAATGGAAGCAGGTTTTCAGGCTTTCTGACAATCTTCTGCACTTGATTTAAGTGCAGAATATGTAGAGATTTGATGTTTTCAAAAACATACTTTTAAGACCACTGTCACTTGCAATCTCAAGCAGTTGATCCTCTTCTAGCATGGACAATGTTGATTCACTTGGCATATTCACAAATGGGTTATAGATCCATTCCTTCCCAAGTTGGGGGTGTTTTGTGGTTGGGCAGTAATGCTCAAACTCTTTTGATAGCTTAGATAGGTGATCGTGCCCCAGCTGGTAGAAAGAAGGCCCTGGCTCAGTTTCTTTCAGAATTTCTGATCGTGTTTGAAACATGCAACATGTGGTTGATAATTTTAATCACATCCTGCAAAACTTTGGTAAGTCCAGGTGACATTTGTCAACTAACCAGTATTTCTCTGTGGATGGCACAAGGCATAGACTCACATTCAGAAGTGACCTCTTTGACCCAACTAGTGGAACCACAAAGCCATTCAGTCATTGTAGCCACTCCATCCATGAATGTACCAACACAAAATGACTAATGCAGTTTTCCTAATTTGTAATCATCCAGAATCTTGAATAGTCCTGTAGATGTGATGTTGATTTGCAGTGAAAGTGCCTATAACATATCCTCATGCATATCCTCATGAAAAATATGTCACATAAAAACAAGCATTGTCGTGTTGTTGTCAACAGCAGTAGACTAATTTAGCTGCACATACCACAGTAACTCATTAATCCTGTCTAACAATTGTGCCTCAATAGCTTCTGCTATTTCATTAAACCATCTAGTTATGCTTCTAGGCAAAAGAAAAACATGTGCCACCTTTTGAACAGCAGCCTCTCCTGAAATTTCACAACTAATGTCCTTAGCAGCAGATAGGGTCAACTATTCATTAATAGTAGAGGGCTTCTTAGCCTTAGCAATGTGGTTATTGACTAAGAATAATGCTCTTGGTGCAGACACATTTGATGAAGTGGTTGCTTTGAGTAATTGCTCTGTGCTTTGTGTTCACGCTTTTTTTCTTTTTGCTTGTCTTTTAATGCAAGGTGCTTGATCTCTGTGCGGGAAAGCAGTTTTGAAAGTTTCATGGCTTCATTGGATAGCCAGTTGCCATACATTATACAAAATAGGCTTAGAGAATGCGAGTCACCTGTTGCAGTGAACCCATAATTTAAGTAGGACTATTGGTACTTTATTCTCCTTTAAATGAAGTTTTTGTTGTTGTTGTTGGCAGTCTCAGAGTCTTCTCTCATCTTTAAGTTTTTCCCCTTTTCCAAAGAAGCTCTCCAGTGACATTTGTTTTTTACTCATTTTGGTAGGGTTAGCTTGTGGGCTTACCAAAGTGATGACTGAGGTAAGTGTGAAATGCAGAAAGGAAGCATGGATGTAAGTAGTAAATAAAATAATGAGCAGGCCACATATGGACTAAAGTAAGTGTTGAACTCTGCCTTAAATCCTGCCACCAGATTCAACTGTACAACTGAGGTACATCAACTCACTTGCCACTAGAAAGCCCACACCAGATGCAGCTGATTTATCACTTGCCACTCACTGATATGGTTTTCTTATGACTCTGCAAGCAATTGATTTATTAAGGTCCCTGTGCAGTCAAACCTCTCTGCTAATGTCCATCTGTATTTGCAGCTGCTCTACAGAACTAGTATTACCACCTCAGCTCCACCTCAGATTATCAGCCATTAGATTCTCATAAGGGGCATAGAAGCTAGGTCCCTCAAGTGCACAGTTCACAACAGTTCATGCTCCTGTGAGAACCTAATGCCACCGCTGATCTGTCAGGAGGCAGAGCTGAGGTGGTCCCAGGGATGGGGAACAGCTGTGAATACAGATGATGTTCACTTGTTTGCCTGCTGCTCACCTCCTGCCGAGCAGCACAGTTCCTTTGGGTCCATGGCCCAGCGATTGGGGACTCCTACTATGAGAACCACAGAAAAGAGAAGGGGGAAAGAGCTTAACAAAGAAATAATAACAGAAAAATTTCCAAACCTGGAAGGAAAAGATGAAATTCAAAGAACCCTAAATAGATTTGATATAAAGAAATGTTCCTTGAGACAAATTATAAAATTTCTCAGAAGTCAAAGACAAGGGGAGAATTGTGAAAACAGTAAGAAAAAAAGGCAATTTATTATACACAAGGAAACCTCCATACGGCCATCAGATTTCTCAACAGAAACTTGAAGGCCAGGAGACAATAAGATGATATATTCAAAGAAAAGAACCCTGTCAACCAAGAACACTATCCATCAAGGGCAAGCTTCAGAATACAGGAGATGGAATCTTTTCTGAGACCGGAGCTATGAGAGCTTATCATTAGACTTGCCTTTCTAAAGCCCTATAAAAAGTATTTCACGCTAACATGAAAGGACCCCAGGTAGTAACATAAAAGTATAAAACTCACTGTGAAGGTACAAATATAGTCAAATTCAGAATACTCTTATACTGCAATAATGGTAATGACTAAAGTATTAAAAGCCAAAGACAAAAATATTAAAAATAATTATAGCTGAAATAATTCAAAAAATTATCAATGATCAAAAAATTCATTACAGTAAAAGTCATACTGTAATTTGTTAGTGAATACACGACAAAATATGAAAATTTATGATGTCAGTGGCATAAAATGTGGGAAGGGAAACTTTAAAGTGTAGAGTTTTGTAAGTTATCAGCTTAAAAGAGAATGCTATAACTATAATAATATAACTATAATCTTATAACTATAATAAACAGAGTGCTGTATGTAAACCTCATGTTAACTACAAAGAATAAAAATCATGTAGTAAATGCATAAAAAATAAAAAGAAAGGAATCAAAGGATAGTACTGAAAAAAAAAGGATCCTCTTCAATAAATATTGCTGGGGAAACTGGATATCTACATCAGAAGGAGAAAATTAGTCCTTTAATTTACACTCCAAAAAATAACTTAAAATGAATTACTGACTTAAATTTAAAACCTTAAGGTGTGAAAATACTAGAAAAAATATAAAGGAAAAAGTTTTTCACAATTGTCTGAATAAAGATTTTTGGGATATGACCCCAAAAATTTAGGCAACAAAGGTAAAAGTAGTCAAATCATTTTGTATCAAACTAAAATTGTGAACAACAAAGAAAATACTCAACACAGGGAGAAGACAATGTATAAAGAGAGACAAATTTGTAAACAATATATCTGATTAAGGGTTAATATTCTAGACTATATTAGGAATTCAACTCAATAGCCAAACATAACACACACACACACACACACACACACACACACACAGACTGCCAACAATTATATGAAAAAATGTTGATTGTGTTAATTGTTAAGGAAATACAACTTAAAAACTGCAATGTGCTATTACCTCCCACCTTTTAGATAGCTATATAAAAAAACAAAAGATAATCAGTATTTGCAAGAACGTGGAGAAAAATTCATTTGTACTGTTTGTGGGAATGCAAATTAATGTAGTTGTTTTGGAAAAAAGTGTGGTGACTATTGTTAATACTATTGTACTGCATGCTTTCAGAGTGTATTTTAAATGCTCTTAACATGCACATAAAAATTGAGAGGTGATGGATATACTAATAAGCTTCATTGTGGTAATTGTTTCACTATATATATGCCAAAACATCGCACTGTACATATTAAATATTAAAAAATTGTCAGTTATATCTCTACAATACCGACGAAAAAATAAATACACACTAAGAATATATTTGTATTTTATTCGTCATAAACTGGAAGTTTTATTTCATTTTTAAATCTGTAGTTCAGAATATCCAAAATGGCTGGAATTAAAACATCAGCCATTTTCTATTCCACACCTTTCTACCTGTTTGCCTTCCACACCCACACATATATTAGCAAAAAGCAATGAGAAAATTCCACTCCACGAGAATGTTAGTCGATGTTCTAGAAGAATTAGCTGAGTTTCAGGAATTAAAGAATTAAAGCATTTAAAGTGCTTAAAATTTCCTCCAAGAGAAAAACTCCTTAGAACACTAAGACTACATTTGGCGAATAGGAACAATTTTCTTAGTGTTTACAGAGAATTAGAATGTACCACCCAGGCGCGTGCTTCCTGGGTGTATTTTGACACCTTTGGTTCAGAGGCTACAGACACAGTGATAGTTCTGCAGAACTGTCCTTTGGCGGACAGATTTGTATCTGTACAGGAAATGTACATGAGCAAAGTAAAAAGTGGGCACAAACAGGCTTTCTCTGAGACTCCTTATCTGCCTTATCCGGATGTAAGAAGGATCGTATTGATCCTCTTGCCCAGAGATGCTCACAGGATGTCACATTTTCTGAGAAACAGTCCCGGAGAGGCTTCATCTGCGTAATGAGGCAGCATCCTTTATTCCCAGTGTGTCTCCTCCCCTCACTCTCCTGTGGCTTGTTGCCTCTATCTTCTGGAGGCTCAAGCCTCTATTCCTATCTGTAGGGTATAAAAACATGAGTCATCTGGCCTTGTTTTTGATGTTTATATTTTGTATTGTAATGAAGATGTCAAAATGGATCTGTAAAAATCAGGGTTTTTCATGTTAAGCTATTTCTCCAGCCTCTTCAGGCTGAGATGAACTGAAACTGCCAACCGCACCCTGAACCCAGACTCTGAGGAGGCTTCAGAATAATCACATTTTCAGCATTTCCGGGAGCGTAGTGGACCAAATACTGCCTAAATATAGATGTACAGATTTTCTGGCTTTTGTTCTACCCCTTCTACAAATTAGGCTACTTCTGCATGCTGCCGTCAGGGGTAGACTAGCTATCTTCCCAAGGTGGGCAAAATGTAAATCAACTCACTTTTCCAATTTTATGAACTTTTCTCATACTCTTGGTGGCAGATGGGCCCGAATAGCTAGTAGGGCCTACATTCAGTTTTCTGAGGCCCCCCTCCTAGTGGTATGGCTCCTATGCATATATGCATGCTAATACACTTACATGTCTTTTCACCTGGTAAACTATCTATTGTCAGTTCATTTCAGCAGATTCAATTATTGAATCTTCAGAGGGAAAGTTCGAACTTCACCGTGCAATCAGTGGAGCTGTGGAAATTTCTATATGAAGTCATGAGCTAATCTGTACAATAATTTTTGCATTTCATATAAACTTTTAAAAAATGAAATCAAATCATATAACGTGTAGCTAACGATTATTGGATGTCTTACTGCACCAGGTACTTCATATATAATTTAATTCTCATATCAAACCTATACAATCATGACTATTATCTTTATTTCATGCAAAAAGAAACAGGAACTTTGAGAGATTTAACAAAATTTCCAAGAGCATATAGTTAAAGATCTAACAAAACTTCAAACCCAGACCTGTCACTGTACGAATAGCCAGAACAGTAAGTTATGGCTTCCGGGAAGCATCTCCACTGCACACCTCTGCTCTTGAGGAATACGGGTTAATATTAGCCGCTGAGCAAGATAGGTACCTTTCAGGGCAAATTTCTATACTTGGAGAGAGAAGGCTTCTGCCCTTTTAAAAGCTGTTAGTTTGCCTTCCAAAGAGTTCTTTCTTTTTATTTCAGCTAAAAGTCTTCAGAGAAACTTGTGATGACCAGTCACAATCACTGAATCATTATGACTCATTCTTTTTGGCAAACTTGAGTAAACTTTGCCTATTATAATACTAAATTATCTGCCCAGAAGCATTTGATCCACCATCTTTCCTTTTTGAACACGTGATCTATGACCTTGAATTGAGCATGCTCAGGAATGTGCCCACCCCTACATATGATTCACTATATGGATATAAAGCTCCCCAGTAAAATCCCTGGACTTGAAGGGAGACTATAACTAGACAGAAAGGAATAAGGGAAAGAGAAGGGGGGTGTAAGGGAGAGTAATGGGGGCAAATAGGACCAAAATATGTTAGATTTATGTATGAAAATTTTTAAAAAACAACAATGATGTCTCAAAAGTAGGAGGGACACTATTATTAGACAAGAGGAAGGGAATAAAGGGGAAGAAGGAGGAAGGCATAAGGGGGAAGGGGGTGCTAGTGGAGATGAATATGACCAAAATGTTATATGCGTGTATGGAAAAAAAACCTATACTTTTATTCTCCCCTCCTCCACATTTCAGGTTATTGAATGTTACACTTTGTATCTTTTTATATAATTTATCCATATACAAATTATTATTTTTAGATCCCTATACTTTGTTCGGAGAGAACATTTCTTTACAGATAACCCCAATACTCTCCTTGCTGTCAGCAGCATCTACCCTTTTATCTCCTGATTATGCATTTTGGTTTTACACTCACCAGGATATGAAGCCATTGCATTCAGTTACGAAATCAGTGACCCAACTGGGACAGTGCTTTTGGAGGTTATGGGCACTCACTGCTCAGCTCCTGTGGGGAGAAGCAGCAACCAGCAGCAGTTGTCCTGAGATGGGTCTCCTGCATCGCCAGAAGCTGGTTCCGAGCTAATAAGGAAAGCACTCTTTTGGTGCCCAACTTTGCTCTGCCATTGTTTCAAGTGAATTTAGGGGTTGCTCTAAGGGAAGGGTTCCAAGATCAGTGAGTAGTACTGGTCCCATGATTTGGCTAAGAGAGTCACTCCAATCAAGTAGAGGACCGGATAGGTTAAGAAAGTGTGCAAGGACCAGACACAGGAGTAGGAAATGGCATCTCTGACCCGAGGGCTGGGAGATTGAAAGAAATTCCATCTGGGCCGGCGCCACTCAGAGATGTGGGGGGTTTAAAGGACTCTCCATCCTGGAAAGAATGCTGGTCAGGATCCCTGAGCATCGAAAGCCTCAGAGGAAGTCTCAGGCTTACAAAACATCTCTGTCCTGGTTGCCACCAATCCCAAAGTTTAGGAGGTTGGAAGACATTTCCATTCTGCAGAGCTGCATCATGGGAAAGGAGCTACAAAGGGAAGGATGTGGGTTTTGTTTTGTTTTGTTTTGTTTTGTTTTGTTTCCAGGACTGCCTGGACACATAATTATATGGTTTCAGTGCTCTGAAAATCCTTTGACAATAGTCCAAACTTGAAATTCATACCTAAGGGAAAAATTGTGAAATTTGGATTTTAACTATTTTTTCCAGCCCCTGGGGAGCTATGTGCCCATACTTCAAGAAAGCCTGTCTCCTCCATCACTGTCAGATATGGGACTGTCTGCCCATGACTAGGAAACTGCCACCCAGAAATCCTGACAAATAGTTTTGGTTGGGCCGCTGCAGCTGGTTCACACTCTTTGACATGGTGTTTTCTTCTCTGAACCTTGTAACACTATTAAGGGGAACTGGTAACATTTTATAACTTTATTTAGGTAAATTTACTTTCGTTCTGCACCTCCAAGTTGATATTTTGTTTGATTGATGTGCCCTAATTTAAAATTTCCTTGTAAACACCTTTAAGAGTGTGTTTCTCTATTTGGGGTCACTCGGAGGTGTAATATGTTGGCCAGTCCTAGCTGGAATGCAAACATGGACGTGTTAACGCCTTAACTCACAGTAAAGGATACTATTATATTACTTTTACTATGTGATAAAGCTTTTGGTTCTGTTTGTCCAAATCACTGCGTAAATTCTGCATATCCAAAACCATTGCTTTGCTGGAAGTTTTGGACCACAGCCTTCATGAGACTGCAAACAAAACTATTGAAAGTGGTCGATTCAACTGTTATAAACTAGTAAATTTATATTACCATATCACCTGTGCCTTGACTCAAATTGTTGCAATATCCATTGATTTATATTTTCAAGTACAGCAAACCTTAGGGTATTTTAAATTTTTTTTTAATTTTATTTTAATGGTAAATTTTAGATATACATAGTGATAACATTCATCATAGGGAATTTGTACCTGTACACGATATATCTTGCTGCTTCTTTTTTTCCCATTTCTCACCTTTCCCTTCAACTCCTCCTCCCCCCTTATTTACAAAAGCTTTGTTTCCATTTTTTCCTTCTATTCTTTCTTTTCTTGTCCCTCTGTTCCTTTCCTTCTCCCCCCTGTCTTGGTCTTCACGGGTAATCTAGAAATAACCAAAAAGTGAATTAGATAGATGTTCATAAGTAAATCTCTATGCAATTTGAAGTCTAAAAGTTATGCTATGTGGTAGAAAATATCTGAGTCATTTCTAAGTAAGTTAAAATGCTGAAACATCAGTTGCTAAATATGAAGCCAAGCATTCTTGGCTTCTTAAATTATATTAGGACTATATTTAAGTTTATTAATAAAGGTATTTTCAACTGTCGTTGGTAGAGGGGAAAAAACCTTAAGATAGCTTTTTCCTGGGTCTTCATTAACAAGCAAGGGTGACTAAGGCTTGAAATTCTAATTAACATATGTCTATATTCAGAAATTTTGTACAGCTTGTCTCAAAATGTAAATTTAAGAAAGAAAACAAGAGAAAAATAAACCAGTAAGCAGGAAAAAGAGAAATTAAAAGAAAGTTATATGTGTAAAAATGTTTTTGGGTAATTCTAAAAAGATTCTGTATGGTAAATGTAAGGATTTTTTTTTTGTCCTAAAGTAAAATGACTAGGAAAAAAGACAAAACAAAACTAAAATTCTGAGAAAGTCAAAGAAAGTTTATAAAAAAATGATAGCTGGATAGTCCTGAGAATATATCTCAGAGTGTTCCTGATACCTAGAGAAAGCTCCAAAAATTGTTGTGGGTCTAGACACTAATTTTTCTCAACTGGTGAGGTTTGCTTTCTAGGTTTTTATGTTTTTTTGAGACAAGGTCTCACTTTGTAGTTCAGATTGGCCTTAAACTCACTACGTGGCCCAGGCTAGCCTTGAACTTGAGGTGCTTCTCCTCCCTCAGTCTCTTGAGTGCTGGGATTACAGGCCTGTACCACCGGGCCCAGCTTCAGGTTTTCAACAATAAACATGCAGCTAAAGAGAAAAAAATGAATAAAAGAATAAGGAAGCAGGTTGCTCCCATTGAGAGTCACATTGCACCAGCTCTAAATAAACTGGGGGCGAAGGGAGCAGCAGCCATCTTGGGCTAGCACCCTACCCCTGCGCTCTCATCCCCTGCCCCAATGTGGAACCCGTTATCCAACAGCAAAACTGGGGCAAAACTAGCTTCTATTCAACAAGTAGCAGGACCCCTGGAACAAGGAGTGTTCAAACTGTCCTCAGAGAGGGCCAACCTGACTCTACTCAGTTCATCTTTTCAGAAAAATGATGAGAAGTACAGGCCCCCCCTGTCTGCCTCTAACACAGTCCAGATTTCCTGTGGAGCTCTGGGTTAGCTTAGATTTAGCTGGAGAGGAAATTGAGTTGTTCTCGATACTTGGAGCCATACACTTTGTGTTAACTACTAAAACCAACACTGTGTCCAAAAGAAACAAGAAAAGCAACATGAAAGGGCTATCAGGATGAAAAACACTGTATGATTTTTTTAAGCATTTTATCTATGAAGTGAGATAAAAGTTTTTAAAGCACTCGTTTCTGTATATTCCTGAGTGTGCCACTGACTCTTAGAAAGAGATCTGTTCTGAATTCGATCCCCAGCAAAAAAAGAAAGAAAGAAAGAAAGAAAGAAAGAAAGAAAGAAAGAAAGAAAGAAAGAAAGAAAGAAAGAAAGAAAGAAAAAGAGATCTGTTAACAAAACTAGGGGAAACTGGAGTTAGGGATTTAGCTCAGTGGTAGAGTACTTGCCTAGCAAACGCAATGCCATGAGTTCCATCCCCAGCACCCCCCTCCCCCCCAAAAAAACACTGGGGGAAACTATTAGTATTACACAGGATAAGATGAAAAACAGGTTCCCAGGAATCAGAGAGCTGAGGTTATTGAGGTACTCCATGAAATAGTAACAGTTGCTGAGACTGACCCTGGGAACAAACTGACTTAAGTCGTGCCTGATATCTGGACACAACGATAAGTGGAAGGAGCTATCAGTGCCTATCCTGTAAAGATTATCTTAAACAAATAAACAGCTCCCCTGAAGTAGAAGAATCCCCCTTAATCCTGAAGCCACAGCTAAAACCAAGCCTGTGCTTGACCAGCTCAAGTGGGGGTTAACAAGATCCTACAGGTCTCCCTGTACTACGTGCATCTCCTACTGGAGAAATAAAGATAAATATATATATACTTGTACAGGACTTATGGGTAATAAAGTTGTACAGATACTTGTATTTCCTAATCCTTATACTTTATTAGCTAGACGTCCAGAGTAGTATTAAGTAGTATACAGTGCTAAATTTAAAGGATGCTTTGTTTGGCATCTTGTTGGAACCTCAGTCCCAAGAGCTGTTTGTCTTTGAATAGGAACAACCAAAGACACGCCAAGATCAACAATATCACTGGGCAGTTGGACAGTGTTTCCACAGGAATTCAAAAACTCTTCCACCATTTTAGGAGAAACCCTGAATAAAGACTTTTACAAGAGGAAGGAGAGGAGGGGAAATCTTGTGAGAATATCTAAACAATATATTGATTACAAGCCTTTAATAAGTTAAAAGAATGCCCCTGCAGTAGATTTGGCAAACACTAATGAGCCATTTACTTTAAATGTATATGGAAGACAAGTAATTGCAGTGGGTACACTAATGCAGATGCTGGACCTCTTATAAAAGATGCTAGCTTATTTTTCTAAAGAACTGCATCCTGTTTCTTGGGCTTGGCCGTTATGCTTATGAGCAGTTGCTGCAATGTTTTTATTAATTAAGAAGGCAGAAAAACAGGGCTGGGGATTTAGCTCAGTGATTAGAGTGCTTGCCTTGCAAGCACAAGGGCCTGAGTTCGATCCCCGGCACCACAAAAAAAAAAAAAAAAAAAAAAACAAAGAAGGCAGAAAAACAAACTGTGGGGCAACTACTGACAACCTGGACCCCACACCAGGTCCCAGTGTCCTGGAGACCAAAGACCATCACTGGCTGGCAAATAGCTGAATGTTACACTCAAGCTCAATTACTGGACTCCCCCCTACTGACTCTAAAACCCTGCCAGACACTGAGAAAATACGAATTGTAGATGGCAGCAAATCTGTAGTTAAAGGCCAACACTGGACCTTAATATAATAGCCTCTATGAGATTATCGAGGCAAAAGCTTGCCCTCCCAAGAACGTCAGCTCAAAAGGCTACAATAATGATGCCAACATGAGCATTAAAATTAGGAAGAGGGATGGCACTAACTCTGCACACTCCAGCTCTGTCTCCTCATCAATCCAAGCTCATGGTGCAATCTAAAAAAGAGAGGTCTTTTTAGTGCCAAATAAAGAAATTTAATGTGGAAAGAGGATTTTCAGACTTCCTCAGATGATTAATGAATCAAAAATATACCCATTATGCACTACAGAGGGCATCACAGAGGAGACTCAAAAAGTAAAAAATTTACATGCAGCTAATGCCACAGCAACGTGTGCAGCCTTGCCGATGGAGATTCTCCAACTGCCTTTAATTCTTTGCCTGCCTCTCCACAAATTTGCTTCCTCATATTTGGAGGAAGACGTGGAGGAAATAAAAAAGCAGACATCCAAATGTCTCCTTCTCAGGAGAGTGGATGGCAGGCAAGCAGGGGAAGGTCTGGTTGCCAAAAAAGATGGCCTAGGTGATTATTAAATTTGCTCACAATTCAGCTCATCATGAAAAAGAAATTATGTACAACTGGCTTCTTAAAATAATAAAGACCCCAGGTTTAGAGGAGATTATAGCTAAACTAACAAAATAGTGAACATACTACCAAGAAAATGGCATTCAGAAGAGGCCACTTGTGCCTCTTTTAAAAAGGGCAGTATGGGCCAGAGACATGCTACTGAGAGAGAACATGACGAATATAGTCAGAGCTGCTGCTAAAATCTGTTTGGAGAGTTGAAGCCCTTTTGTGACTTTTACCATTGCAGCATCACACATTTTACCTGCTCAGAACTGGTGACTGTTCTGAATATTATGCTTTCCTTCATACTTTCACTACATATTTTTGCATTTTACATAAAATTTTATAAAATATGAGAAATTTTGTCAATTTTCTGTGTTCTCTTGAAGTATACAACTTCTGGCATGGCTACCAACAGCCTCCACTCATTGATATTCTTGCTTTTGTGACTTTCCCTTCCCTTGAAAGTCCGCTGGATCTAGTGACTTACTTCTAAAAAATAGAATGCAGCATTAGAAATGAGATGTCACTTCTGTGATAAAGCTACAAAAACCTGTGCTTCCAATTTGCTGCTGTTCTCTTTCGTGCTGGTGCTTTTTGTTGCAGTTTTGATAAAAATCTAAAAAAAAAGTTATCTTCCATATTCTAGAACCTGCTAGATCTAAAAGCTTTTAGAAATAGGCAGGTCTACTGATACTTCTGATCATAATGACTCACTGAACAAATATGTGTCAAACATCTTCTGGCAGACACAGCAGCACTTAGCTGCCCACTTTCTCTTCAAAGCTCTACCTACTTTCATCAGGGCTTTTATTTTATTAAATTAAATTACATTAGCAGGAATACTTCAAGAATCTATTAATTGCCTTTAACACCTACCTTCAGCACTAGATAATCCCTTTTTTATTGAGAACATTACGCCTTAGGCGAAGAGCTAACAGCAGGTAATTGCAGAAGCAGCCAGAGGCATCTCAGAAGGGCTGAAGAGCACCCACAGGATGGGAGAAAAGGAATAAACAAATATACAGATCCATAAACAACAACAAAAAAAAATGTTTCTATAAAGGGAAGAAAGTAGTTAGAGAAAGAACAGGGGATAATTAAATATTCCAGGGCAGAAGAGAAATCAGTCAAGCCAGAGCAGAAAAGAAATTTTCAGGAACTTGGACTTACCCATGGGGCACATACCTCTGCACACATTAGTTTTCCCAGAGTTTCAAACCACTGGACTTAGCAGAGTTCTCAGGGGCTTCTCCACTTACATTATTTTAAAAGTAGAAAACAGTCCTTTACATTCCAAAACCGTGATGTTCTGTTCCATATTGAAAATTCATTTTAATGATATTGTTAGCAAAGTGCATGGATTAAACTGCGTACAAGAAGTGTTGTATTACAGTTCGCCATTTAGCAAGGAATTTTATCCAGATGCTCACCTGCACAGCACTGTGGGAAGTTTCCTTAAAGGATCTCAGCACCTGTAAGGTTCTGTTTATATGCTCCAGGTTCAGAAGACCTGAGAATTTTTTAAGAGAAGACACTATTCATGAGCCATAGAAGCCATCATCTCTGATCACCAGGTCCTTCACCTAGTGATCTGGGGCTTTTGGTGACCCCCCCACACAGCATTTGGTTTCACAGAGGATTCTCAGTAAATCCATATGTGTCACTCCTCCAAACTGACCAGCGCTCTCTCACTGAGGCCAGCAAAATTTGCACCCAGGCAAAAGAACAGATGGAAAAGCCAGAAGGAGTCCTATAAACATTGTGCAATTCCGCCAGACTCCAGCAGAGAGGTCCAGCTTCATCATCATCCCATCATCAATTTATTGTCTTCAGGACAATTCACAGGTATTTCCAAACTAAAGCTTTAGGCTTGATAACTGTACCTGGATATCCACCAGCACCTCAAATTCAGCATGATCAAAACTGAACTATCATCTCTCACCAATTTTTTCTGCCTGTGACATAAATAGTAACCTTATCATCTACGCAGGTCCCTAACCTAGACGACTGAGCAATCTTTATGCACCCTTTTTAAATCTGACCAACTCTGCCTCCAACATCCTTAGCCGATGCGCATATCCTCTCTCACCGGACTGCTTCCTCTGCTCCATCCTCATGTCGCACAGGCATCTTTCTGAAACACAAATCTGACTGCACACATCTCCTGTGTCAAAGCTTTGGCAGATTTCCACGCTTTTCAGAATGAAGACCAATTTCAGAGCATGTCCGGAGAGCTCTTTACAAGCTGGCCTCAACCTACATTTCTAGTTCATTTCCCCACCCCCAACACTATGTTCATTATGATTCACTACACACAATTGAAGATTATTCCCTGAAGGCATTTAAGTTTTGTTATGTACTGACTGTGGTATCAGTCTAAAATGGCCATTTTTTCTTCCTTTTCGTTTCTTTTCTTTCTTTCTCTGTTTTTCCTGCTGTACACTTCGGTTCTTTTTTTCTTTTTTTAAATTTTTATTAGTACATATTTGCAGTAGCTAATAGTTACATTCATTGTAGGGAATTGGTACATGTACTTCACACAAATCAATTCTTTTATTCCCCTTCCCTCTGCCCCCCCCTTTTATTTTTGCCAGCATCAGATCATTTATCTTATAAGTCATTATAAGGGCTGATTATCACATATACAGATTAACAACCAGACTAATGGGCAAAAAAAATATAAAACACAGAAGAAAATTACTGTATACTAAATCAAGGTGCACTTTTAGATACATTGTCCATGCTGTATAACAATAACTTTTTTTCTCTTTTAACCTATTATCTGTCTTTTATCTTGCAATTTATTTATATATTTAGGTTTCCATATAAGAAAAACCATGTGATATTTATGTTTATGAATCTGATTTTTTTCACTTAACATTATGGTCTCAAAGTGCCTCTATTTTCCTACAGATGACTCGTGTTTATACTTTTTTATGGCAGAGTAGTACTCTGTGGCAGATGCCTACTTACTTTTCAAGATCTGGCTTTTGTGTCTCATTCTCTGAAAATTTTTCCTCCCCCACCAGACTACTAGTTGCTTCTTTGCACCACCATCTTCCTCTCTGCCTTCCTTTCGTGAGTTAAATTGTGTTCCCCAAAATACAAAGCTTTGTCAAGTCCAGTGCCAGCAAACATCACCTCACTTAAAAGTAAGATACTTGCAGATGTAATCAGATTGGGATGAGGATTGTAGTGGGCCCTAATCTCACGATCAGTATCTTTATGAAAAGAAGGAAATTTGGCCAGAGACACACATAAGGGAGAATGACACGTAAGATGTAGATCTAGACATTGTGGTCCTACATCTCCAGGCCAGGAAACACCAAAAATTGGTGGCAACATCCAGGAGCTAAGAGACAGTATGAAGTATGTTCTCCTCCAAATCCTCAAAGAGAACAAACCCCTTGATTTTAGGCTTCTGGACTTTAGAACTACGAGAGAATAAATTTCTGTTGTTTCAATCTACCAGTTCGTGATCCCTAGTAAGCTAACACCCTAGACAAACTACTGTACCAAAAAACACAACTCCTTTTACTTTGTATCATAGTCTTTGCTTTCTATTCTTTTTCCCCACTAGACAATAAGGCCCTATCTTTGCACCTCACCCATTTCCAGGCCTTTTCGTCCCAGTTCACAATGCACAATCCCTGGCAGCTTCCTCAACATCTTGTGGGCTTGGTGATGTTGACAAGTCGCTGGCATTAGTTGAGAATATTCAGAACGTCTGTAAGATGTGTATATGCTCAAAACACCACAAAATACACAGTAAAAGAGAATGTGAGAGGCAGGTTAAGAGGGAGGTAAGAAAAGACTCATTATCATGGAGAAAACAGCATGTCTTACCATTATTAAGTGACTTTTTGCTTTTTATATATCTTGTTATATTTTTGCTGAAGCATTTTAAAGTAAACCTAGGATATCACTTTATTTCATCCCTACAAATCAGAGTACATTTCTCCAAAAATATATAAATATTCTTGTGTAACCACATCCTTATTGATCCTAACAGGATCAATAATTCCTTGGCACCATCTAACGTACTTTCTAAAGTCAAATTCTCGTTTTTTTTTTTTTTTCTTTACAATGGCTTGCTTAAATTAAGGTCGAAGAAAGCTTCATCCATTACATTTGCCTCATCAAGTACATTCTGGTGTTGTCTCTCTAGGAAATATTCCAACTTTAAGACTTCTGCTAATGAAGCACAAGTGTGGAATGTCTGTATGTAAAGGAAAACTAATATCTCATGTTTAGGATTTGGCCTGCAGATGTGATCTTGGGCTCCAGAGTATTTGGTCCATCCAAAAAAAAAAAAAAAAATTTAGCCAAGCATGGCAGCACACACCTATAATCCCAACACTTGGGAGGCAGAAGCAGGAAGATTGCTGCGAGTTTGAGGCCAACCTGGGCTACATAGTGAGCTCAAGGCCAGTCTGCACTATATAGCACGAGACCCTGTCTCAAAAAACCAACAAGAAAAAAAAGTTTTCATTAGTTTTGTTAACTTTTAAAAATCAATAAATTTCACCTAAAATCCAAAGTTGAAGTTCCTCTAGCCAAATATCACTGGCAAACAATGGGCCTTAGTTTTCATGTGCCAACACCCTCTAGCCTCCAGCCATGAAGTCCTGAAGGTGACAGGTGACACTCACCCTCTCCTGTTCACTGCAGGCCCCAGCTTGCTGTTGGTTCTTTTTCTACATTATTTCACTTATTTATATACTTATCTGTTAAAGTCTACAGCTCATATACTGTCATAAGGACAGTGTACCCCTAATGTGGGGCCAGGTAAATGTGCCCCCAAGTGTTTCCAAAGAAGTTGTATTCTTAAGTGTTATTCATGATTTCAAACATTAATTATAAAGAAAATGCGAGCATAGGTGTGCAGTAAGATAAATAAATCCCCAGTGTTACTGTCCAGGAGATTCATACTTCAGGGTTCTCATAAAGGAAGCTGTCAAATCGCCATCTGTCTACCCAGAAAATGTGAATTTTAGCCTAATTTCTCGTCTCCTCCCAACAGCTATCCAACCCTTTGAGGCACAGGAAAAGGACCTTTGCTATTTTGAACTTAGGTTCTCAACAAATGGCCCTGTGGTATTTATTTTATCATTTAAAATAAGTCTAATTTTAAAAAATGGATAACTCTAAAATGCCCTTTACATCACAGCATTAGCTCACAAGCATCACAGAAATAGAGTTCTAGCTACAGTTGACACGCACTTTACCTGACTATCCCTTTTCCTCATCATTTGTTTTACCTGGAGGAACACAAAGCACGGAACTAAAAGCTCAGACCAAAAAATTCAAGGAAAAAGAAATCTTTAGGTATGAAAAAATAATACTTCCTGTTTTAGTTCTTGAAAACCGTACGATTTTCCTGCAATCAAATAGCATTGGGTTTATTCTTTGAACTTAAGCTTCTCTACCTTGGGACACTGGTGCCCATAAATGTAAATGTTTCTCCTTTATTTTTACTTTTTAAAATGAGATTTTATGGGAGAAAAAGTCCCCCATGACTCTCTGCCCGAGAGGGAATGACCTTGAAGCTCAGGTTTCAAAATCTCTTCATAACAGGAACAATTGCTCAAGACAGTATTTCTTAAATTCTTGGTGGTATCTCCCTAGAATGTTAGAGAAGTACTCTCAGTGTGGTCCTTTGCACTAATTAATTATTATTACACTATGCACATGTTGAGATTTTCATTTGTTCAGACAAAAAGAGTGGAAAGACGTGACTCAGAGAATGAAGCAATATATATTTTTGAAGTTTGTTTTTCAGACGTTTTGACGAAGAATAAGTTGTATGAGCCATTCTTCACCTAAATGCTTTCTAATTTACCCTGTTCTAGTCTTGCCTATGCTTCCTCTCACATTAGAGACAGCACCACATTAGAAATGATCTCTGTTTATCAAGTCTGCCAAACTGAAATACTTAGAAAGGGTCAAATCAAGAATTGCCTCTCAATTATGTAAGGAAAAAAGAAACAAACAGAAAAAAAAAAAGAAACAAACAGAAAAATATAGAGAACCTTATCCCAAATTATTTAGAAGTTTCCTGTATCAAAAGAGTAATTGAATTTCAAGGCACAGAACATTATATGAGCACACAGCAATTAAAGCATGTCTACAAAGGCCAGATTGGTGTGCCATGCTCAGAAAAAAAGGTCACAAGTAGCATATGTACAGAGATGTGTGCTTCTGGTTTCTTTTCAACATCTATAAACAATAAAGTATTTTTTGCTATCTATACGACAGTTTGTATCAGAGAGATAATTTTGTTCAGAGAAGATAGGTAGAAGATAGTTAAAGTAATTTCTCACTCTCAAAGAACTCATTTCATAGATTGGTCCAAATCATACCCCTATTGTAATCAGCCTTGACAGAACTGAATAGCATCCTGGTAGTGATCTAGAGAAGTACAGAGAGGCTGAGATTTAGTCTCATCTAAGACAGTCGGGAGAGTTAGGCCAGCCTAGGCACAAAGCTTCTGTAGAAAGACTTGGTGAGTAGAGGCAAGGGGGTATCAGAGACGTGTCTAACATTGGCAGTAAAGATTAGCTAATCACCAAAGGTAAGCCAAAGCTCAAAATACAAACAGCAAGGGCCAGACCTCATGTGGGTCAAAGAACAGGAAAACTCTGAAAATAGCTCTGCTTTTTAAGAAATATTAAGACTTCCTCAACAATTTGTGAGATTTTCGACTTTGATGAGCCACTGGCCTTGGTTTGTAATGGCACATCTGCACTCCAGAAATTCGATATCTACATGGATTTTATAAAAATATATTGCTTTTCTTTTTAATACTAATAATGCCAGCACCTGTTTATTATTGCCTTGTAGGACATCTTGCTTTAACAGTTTCCCCTTTATTACATTTCTATTTCTTGCATTTCTTAGATGTTCCCACTCATCTGTTCAATGGCATTTAGAATCATTTTGTCTCAGTTACAAAAATGCAATAGTAATTTTGCTTGGACAGCATTCCACTTACCAATTACTTTAGAAGAACTCAACATATTCACGAAAGTCCATAATTTAAATCTTATTTTGTCTCTTGTTGGCATATTCTTTTTCACAATTCTTATGAAAGTGGTATCTATGCATTTATGTTTCACATTACATTTTAAATAAGGTCAATCTTTTCATTTTGCTTTCCTGTTGATTTTAGCAGATTAAATCAAAATGGATTTTTATATATTTGTTTTATATGTAACTAGAATACTGATGTCTCTATTAATTCTTTGAGATTTTTCAGCAATCTCCTGAGTTTCAAGACAGACTATTTTACTGTGTACAGATAATGAAAATTCCCTTGTCTATAATAGTCATACCTATTAATACAGCCCCAACCAATTGAAACTTTCCTGGTCTATGTCCTTTCCATCTGGTCTATTTCTCTCTACTTTGCTTCTCTTTAGCCTGTGTCCTTTAACCAGGTGAACTTTAAGACCATTCGAGGCTTACTATTGGAGATCCTTCACTTCCATGGTGAATGTTTTCTGAGTCTTTAGCCCAACTCTAATCGCTCATCTATACAATAGATTATATTTCCACATTTTTTCAGATATTAATGGGCAGATGTCTCACCAGTTTCTCAAACTTGGTATATCTAATATAAATTTATTTTTTTAACTATTGGTATGGGTTGGGCCTAAAATGTCTTCCAAAGAGCTTATATATTCAGAACTTGGGCTTTTTGGGATGTGATTGAGCCATGAAGAATCTAACTTCATCAATGGATTAATTCATGATAGATTCATAATGTGATGGTATTATTGGGAAGTAGTAGAAACATTAGGAGATGAGGCCTAGAGCTTGGGGGTTTTATCTTGACGCTGCCCTCTGACTCTGTGTTTCTGTCTGTCTGTCTGTCTGTCTGTCTCTCTCTCTCTTCTTCCTTTCTGCCATAATGTTTGGCTTAGGCCTGAACAAATGCAGCTAGCCAACCTCTGAAACCTCTGAAACTATAAGAAAAAAAAACCCTTCTTACTTGAAGTTGCTTTCTCTCAGGTATTTTGTCCCAGCTGACTAATAAACTAGCAAACCATCTTGGTTATATTTGTTGTTGACAGCATCAGTTCTTTTCTTCCTTTGGATTATAAATATTGCTATAATCTTCAATCCCTCATTTTTCTTCATCTACCTTGTTAGGCCTCATGTAAGTCCTGGGTTTTATTCACGGTGTGGCTTTCCCATTCCTCATTGCCTTTATCTGCCAAGGTTACCAGCCTAGTGAAGCTATCACTTCTAGAGCCTGAGTTTTTTCCTCCTTCTTAAAACATCACTTTCAACCTGCTGCTCTCCTGCCCAAGATCTATAATAGGTATCTACTTCCTCCAGGATCATTTCCAAATTCCCCTACCTATGAAGCCTTCTTCAGCCTGAAAAACATGCAACTAATACCTATCTCACAAGGTGGTATGAGGATTAAAGAAGCAATTGCAACATATGTTTTCTTTCAAACAGCTAAAAGAGTTCACCCTACTTTTCCATCACACTCCAGTTTCCATGACTTTGCTTATTTAATCCTTCCTTAAATGAAATCCACCAACAGCCAGGATGCTCTTTCCCTTTCTTTTACACAAAATAATATACTCATTATTTCTCAAAGCAACTTCCTTTCTGAAATGCTCCAAGCTACTCCAGCCCACATGGACCTTTAATAATCTCTCAGTAAACCACAAGGTGAATCCCCTTTGTCCATGGGGGATGCATTCTGAGACCCATAACGGAAGCCTGAAACCACATAGAGTACCCGACCCCTCACATACGATTTCTTTTCCTATACATACATATCTGCAATAGAGTTTAATTTATAAACGGGGCATGGTGAGAGAGTAGCAACAATAACTAATAAAATAGAAAAACACAGCAATATAATGTCATAAAATTGACGTGAATGTTGTGTCTATCTCAAAATGTCTCACTGTGCTCATTCTTTCTTGTCTTGTCATGATGTAAGATGACGCAATGTCTACATGAGGAGAGGAAATGAGGCACATGGGGTAGGTATTGTAAAGTAGCGTTAGGCTACTACATAAGAGTTACTTGAACACAAGAAACGCGTTACTGAGAGAGCTGAGACAGACAATCTGATAACTCAGACAGCTACTAAGTGACTAACAAGCAAGGAGAGAACACAGCACGGCTGTGCTGGGCAAATGGGTGATTCGTGCCTTGCTGGGACAGAATGGTCTGACACAAGATTTCACTGTAGTGCTACTCAAAAAGTGCACAATAAAATGTATGACTAGTCTCTTTCTAAAATTTTCTATTTAATGTTCTCAAATTGTCGTTGCCTGCAGGTAAATAAAACCACAGAAAGTGAAGCCGCAGGTATTAGGGGATGGGGAGGGACTAAGACATGCTATTTTTCACAATTATTCCATGTATATTCATTTTTTTCTTGGCAATTTCAAAAATGGTAGTTTCTCAGTAGGTTATACTTACAATGATTATAGTTATTATTGAAGACCATTCTTTATGCTCCTCTAGATTCTTTTATCCCTTATAACACCTAACCCAGTGCAATAAATTATAGGTTATTCTGTTGATTTTATTCATTCATTCTATGTGTTGAACAGTGTGTTGAATACTGTGTTGAACAGTGAAGATTTAAATGTTGCATCCAAATTCTCAACTTTTTCATAGCTCCAGTTTTTTTATAATAATATGCAATGATAATTTTTTTATTATTTAGTGTAATGCTACGAATGTGATAAATGCATGTATATGCATGATCTCTTTTAAGTTATAAATTTATGAAATACTGTATTATCACTTCCATTTAATAAGTAAGAAAACTAAGCATCAGAGAAGGAAAATAATTGTTGAAGTTCACACCACTAGTTAACAAAAGAGTTGGGCCTCCCAACAGTCTCTTAAATTCTTGGTCTTAATCACTCTCCCCATTGTGCTTTAGTACAGAATATGCTGGTAACAGCAGAGTTTACTTTAAAGCAGTATTTTAATAGAACATGATAGGCATTAAAACAGATACAGAATGAATTTTCCATGAAATCCGCTAAAATGTAAAAAGCTTAAAATACATAAGGAGAAACTGTATTACCTATGGGTGGAGTAGAAGGAATGTGTAGCATAAGGTGTTTTATTAATTAATAAAAATTAGTTCGTATTTAGGAGGTGCATTTGTCACCCGCCACAAGGAGTCTGACAAATGGTAATTACTTTAACAAAGGTAAACCCCCCTGCTCCAGTCCTTTGGCAGCATTGCTATGGAAGGCACTTCCCCCTTTACTGGGTCCCTTCTCTTCATCACTGTCACTGTGATACCTTGCCTAAGGGTTGCATTTATTCTTCTTAGTATAAATATTGTCCTTCCTCTTGTTCTGTGCAACAGAAAATTTATTTCCTAAGAGAGGAGACTACTCTTGATTCCTCTTTCAAAATTCCAAAGCCAAAACCAAAGGAGCCAAATGTTCCAAGACTGAGGATTTAGCCGAAGTGGTAGAGCACCTGCCTAGAAAGCACACCACCTTAAGTTTGATCCCCAGTGCCAAAAAAAAAAAAAAAAAAAAAAAAAGTAAACGCAAATATCTCTGATGCTCTTCCTAGGGGAGGAACTGTAAGGGAAAAAAGATAGTTTTTCCCTTAATTCTTACGAGTTCTTACCCGAAACAGATTTTTGTCACAGAAGAAAGATTAACAAGAGAAAAAAATTATTAAGATATGTATTTCACATAAACATGAGAGAAACTCAAGAAATGAGCAGGCTTTGAATTCCTGCTTATATAATATCTCCAACAAAGAAGAGTAAAATTTTAGAGACATGACAAAATGAAGGAAAAGAACATGGAGGCTGTAGGGGCAGAAACTTGCAGCAAGTTAACTAAATGGCAGATAAAGGCTGGTCAATAAAGTTTGTTAGTGTAGATTCCTCTGGTGACATCTGCAGATCATGGGGGCCTGCGTTGCCTGCAGTGGTTACTTCTCCCTGGTGTTGGGGGCAAGACAGGATATCTTTCTGTCCTTTTGAATTTGTGCCCTGTTTTTAAGAAAACAGGGAAGGCAGAGAGCATTCCTGCATCTGCTTAATTGTCTTCAGCTCAACACAATCCTTAAGCCAAAACGGCACATTTTGAATTACTTATTCTGGTCTCCCACATTACCAAGGGTTTTATTTCACCCAATAAATATTTTCTGAGAGCCTACTCATTTTAATCACTGTGCTAGAAGCCAGTTATGCAAACATGAGTAAACACACACACACACATCCTTCAAGAAACCCTTTTACTGGTGAAGTTTGAAAATGTTTAGAATTTCCCTTTTCACACTATTTTTTTAATGCTGCATTGTGTTTCTGTATGCTTTGCATGTTTTAGACCTTTTGATTCTTGAAAATAAAAGTGCTAATTGGCAGTTTACTTCATATCATTCATACAGTGAACAAATGTATAAAGGAAATGACTAAATACTTTCAAATTTATTGATGGTTTCTACCTTAAAATACATATAAGCATGCACATGTAGGCCTGGGGATGTGGCTTAGTGGTATGGTGCTTGCCTGGGATGCTAGAGGCCTTGGGTTTGATCCCCAGCACCACAAAAACAGACACACAAAGTATATGCATGCATATATACCTGTATAGACGCACATGTAATACACACCAAGCACAAAGCATTTTATTTTAAAGAAAAACCACATAGTGAGTCCCGAAAAGTATGAAAACAATATGTAGAAAAAATACAGTTGTCCCTCAGTATCCATAGGGGATTGATTCCCGAACCCCTCTGAGACATTAAACTGTGGACACTCAGGCAAACCTGTAGTAGGGCTGGGAATGTAGATCGGTGGCAAAGCTCTTGTTTAGCATAGGGGAGACCCTTGGTTCCACCCTCAGCACCACAAAATACAACAAAACTTAGTATTTGCACATAAACTACACACCTTTTCTCATATGCTTTAAATCATGTCTAGAATACTTAAAATACCTAAAACAATGTAACTGCTGTGTAAATATCACAGTTGCTATACTGTATTGTTTAGGAATAATGACAAGAAGAAGATACAGGTACCATCTTCTCCTTGTCTGACATGCTTAGTTGAATCCACAGATGTGGAAGTCATGGATATGGAGAGCTGACTGTACAAGGTACATAAATGCAAAGTGCATCTGGATCATTTTCCATCTACTCTAATCTGCATTACCTTCTCTTCCACTTTCCAAATTTTATTTCCTACTTGGAACTTTTATTTTCTATTGGAACTTTTTTCAAATGGAAAGTTTCCAATTCGCTTACATCTAAGACATCAAAATATTGCTTCATGAAGATTTCTTATGTCTAGAACTTCTTGTCATAAATGTTAAAAAAAATCAAAACTCCCTTGCCTCATTTTCCATCTCTAAATAAAGAATGACAAACATCAAAGGCTCAAATTTCATTTGAAGTTGAAAGATCAAAGTTCAGATTTACCTTGCAGGAAGGTCTTTGGGGAAAATTATTACTTATTCTTCAACAGAATTGAAGAATATTTAAACATTCACCTATGGATAGTTTTCAAGACATCATGCTGGCCAGTACCCTTCCTGTACTCTCTTGAAAGATGATCAGTGGTGTCCAGGGGGGCTTGGTCCTGTTGTGTCTACTTTGCACTGGTGATCTGTGGTCCTCTCCACTGTGCCAGTAGCTCAACATGACTCCAACTAACAAGAGAGATAACAGGAGGGAGCCCGAATCCTATGGAGTTCCTGTAAAATGATTCCAAGAAGTCCCTGCAGACCTCCTGCTAGTTTTCCCCAGCCATGCACACTCAGGAGTAAAAGAACATAGTACTGTACCCAAGGGTCAGTGTATCTTCAAGAAGCAAAATCACATAGAAATATGGATGAAGAAAGGTCACTTAGCACTTCTTTACAGCAGCACACAAGGACTCAAAGGAGGCACTCTTCCTAAGCCCTCTCTCCCCTCTCTCTCCTCTAACTTCCTCTCCTTTCCACACACCTGGTCCTCAAGTCCTTTGACCAATCCTCTTTTTCTACCCTTCATCTCAACACAGAAAGAAAAAGTTTTACATTCATTATACCCCAAGTCCTCCCTGAACCTTAAAAACCCATTCTCTCCAGGCAACATGCTAATGTGAATTCTCCTCTATTCGTGGGAAACTTATTCTGTAGCTGAAAATGAAACTGGTACTTTCAATCGCTGGGAGAAAACTGCAGCTGCTTTCTGGGATATTTAAAATTATCTGCTGGTAGGGCTTGAATTGTTTGCAGAATTATTTGAGTCGTATATGGACATGGGATCTTAATGGAGGTAATCAAGTTAAGATGAGGTCATTAGGGTGGACCTTAATCAGTATGACTGGTGTCCTAGAGCCAGGCACACAGAGAGGCTGCCCTGTGACCAGGAAGCCGAAATCAGGGTGGTGCAGGAGAAGCCAGAGAGCACCAGTGCTGGCCAGCAAAGCTCCATGAGCTAAGAGAGAGGCATAGAGCGGATTCCCTCACTGCCTCAGAAGGAAGCAGCCCTGGTGATACCTTGATCTCAGAGGCAGGTCTGTAGAAGGGTGAGACAGAGAATTTCTGTTACTTAAGCTGCCTCACTTGTGATTCTTTGTTATGGTGGTGCTAGCACCTAACACACCTGCTGTTATGGCTTCGACTCACAGTGTCCTCCAAACTCTCCTGCGCTCAGAGGCAGAGCTTTTGAGAAGTGATGGGATTATGAGGGCACTATAGATGGCTTGCCGTTAGGAGGTGGGGCCTGGTTGGAGGCAGGTCACCGGGGGCGGGGGGTGACCTGGAAGGATATATTGACCTCCCTGGCTGCTCCCTTCTCTCTGCTTCCTGGCCACCAAGAGATAAGCAGCTTTCCTCTTCCAGACCTTTCACCGTGCTCTTCCCGCCGTGAAGCCAGTCGACTATGGACTGAATCCTCTAAAACCCATGAGCCAAAATAAACCTCTTTTCCTTTAAATTGTGAATGTCAGTCATTTTGTCCCAACAATGAGAAAGTGACTAAGACGCCTGTCAAGGAGGGAACGTTTGTTTTCTTCAGAGGCAGTGTAGTGTGATCTCAGTCCCGTCTGTTAGCTGGGTCCACTTTGGTCCTGGCTATTTAGAGCAGAGGGACCTCTTCCCTGGCTGCAGAAGGCTCCTTCCCACCCCCAGGCATTGCCTTCCCCAGCTCTGCCAGGGAACAGGGACAAGTAAACACCATGCTGCGGATCCCCGGGCAGCTGCTCCCCTCAGCTCCCACCCCCCAGTAGAGGGAGTATTTTCTAAACTCTAGGAAAATCTTTCTTTCATGATTCTGACCAGGCCATTCTGTCTGCATCTGAGGTTCTTCTCTCACACTGCGGGTTGGGATTTAGGGCAGAAAATATTGTTTTCCTCTCTGGAACAACCCTCTCACAGCACTGAGCACAGAGATGGCTGTAATTTGAGCATGAGGAATAAAAAGGTAAGGTAGTGGAGAAAAAATGGTTTCAACACTAAAATATTATACCACAAGTCAAAGAATTACCAAAAGAAGAAAAGAAAAAAATGTGCCAAATGCTGTTAGAAGTGCTTTAGAAGTTCAGCCACGGGAGCATGAAATCCAGAGATGAACCACATCAGACTGTGTGTCGGGAAGGCTTCCTTAAGAACCGGCTTCATCTGAAAAGGTCATTTTCACACCATGGAGACAGAACGCAAAGAATGCTGTCTTCCAAGGAAGGCCAGAGAGTGATATCACACAGCGGTCACTGCTGCCTATTCACCTTTTCCACTAAGTTCCCACAGGACATTACAGTGTTCCCTCAGACCTCCACGGTGTGACTTCATATTGTGTGCTCACATGTTACTTTACAGTCATTGTCTTAAGAACTGATGTCATAAGGTAATAATTGTGAAGAGGGGAAACTTATTTTCCTTCCGTCTATTCTTCCCTTTCTCTTCCAAATCCCATCCCTTTGCTCCCTCTTCATCTACCCTCCTGCCTTCCTGCCCTTCTTTATTTTCTTTTCTCAGTCTCTTACAACTCGTTTTTCTTCCTTCCATCTCAGCTGTGTACTTTAGTCTTTTTCATCCCCTCATATAAGATATGATCAACCTATACAGTTAATGAATTTCTAAAAACTTTTTACAGTAAAAGACACATTGCCATTGCCTCTCTGAAAATATCCCCCACTTAAACACACTATCCTATCATTCTTGCCACTTTCAGAAGCATTTCTAGAAGTGCTCTTCATGAGTTTCTCTACAAAATGCAATTAAAAATACGATGAATGCTGTTGCCAAATGCCATCCAACAAAAAGACAGTGTTCTCATAAAAATATCCACCTCATTCACCAGATTTGGCACTATGAAAGGTAAATGTATTGAATCAATTCAGGACTTGGAGGCAGCCATAATAACACAATTGAAGACACTCATGAAAGAGGACTTCTAAAATTGCTTCGTGAAATGGCAAGAACAATGAGATGAATGTGTTCAAAGTGAGGGTGAGTGTTTTGAGGGGATTAATGGCCGTGTATCTTTTCCTGTAATAAATTTTTTTAAAATTTAAACCTTGTGCATCTACCACTAACGCTGGTGATAAAGGAATCTCCGGGGGGAGCTAGAACTACCTCCCACATGCAAATTACTTTACCAAGGTCCTAAATTATCCAAATGTTAGAGCTGTCTAAACTGTCAAAGGCACATAAAACTAGCTACAAAAGCTGTGGAACCAGCCAGCCATCCTGGTACATGCCTGTAATCTCAGCCCTGTGAGAGGCTGAACCTGAGAACCGTGAATCCTAGCACAACCTGTGCAAATTAGTAACTTAGGGAGACACTGTCTTTAAAAAAAAAAAAGGGGTTGGGCACATGGCTCAGTGCAAAGGTTCAATCCCCAGTAAGGAGGGTGGGACTATGGAACATAAGAAGTGTTGTGTCTTTTTAAGGGCTATACAAACAAATTTCAGTATTTTTAATGAAATCTAATAAAGCAGAGTATGCATATGATCTCTGATAAAGACCTCCCCATCACCAGGTCCAAGGACCTACCTGCTCCCTCTTACTCAGGTCATTTCTTCTACATTCAGCTGTCTGTCCTCATAAAATAGTGGCCATAAAAATGGGCTGGTCAGAGATTCTCTGTCCCCAGCCAACAATCTCTGAATCTGAGTCTGTATTTAAACTCCTCTTGAAATTTCGACTATTGGTGAGATTGGGAAACTACTGCTAAAAGGCTATTTTGGAAAAATGCTAACCTCATTACTTTTTGTGTTATGAGCAAATTCATAATTTCTAGCACTCTTTAGCCACTCAACACCCATGACCACCATTCAAGTTATAGAAGGGCATCCCGTGAGTCAAAAGGCAGTGGCATAATTCTGTGCCAAAGGCAACAAGGGCCTTGGCATAACCCTGACTGTGGAGTTGCTTGCTGGCGTGGTACACCAGCCATGTCTGCAGCTTCAGTGGCACAGGCAGGAAGCCCAGTGCCCACGGCAGAAACATTTCCCAGAGGCTGGTTGTTAATCACCACAATAAAGAGAAAACTAGTGGACAAGAGCGAAATGGCATACACATATGTTCTATTTATTTAGTATAGAACCCAACTTTCACTAGAACTAATTCCTTAGATCTCCCTATCTCTAATTTCCCCACTGGCATCTCCAGCCACCTGCCAAGATGCCTCTGGATGTGGCCCTAGGCCAGTACAAGACTGCCATATGGCTTACTTTCACCCAGAGCTGCTGGTAGTATGTTTTCCCTGGGCCATCTGTCAGGATGACTAAAAGAACACACACCTGCCTCACTCCGGCCTGAAGTCGGATTTACAGGGGTGGCCCAAGGCAAAATGAACTCATCCTGCATCCAACATAAGTGTGAATAACTCACCAATAGCTGAGACATAAGGGTAGCCAGTGGTCCAGGTTACATCTGAAAATTTATTATAAACTCATGTTACATTGATATTTGGAATAATTAAAGCAAAGGTAGCCATGGCTTCAAAATATTAAAAGAGCAATCTCTGCATTTTTATCATTATATTGGCACAGGTTTGTAGTACATAATGTTACATTCCTTGTGGGGGTTGGTACATGTACATAACACATTTTAATTCCTTTTTTAATCCCTTTTCTCTTCCCTCCCTCCATCACTTGATCCATTTCCCATGTTGAATACACCCTTGAGGTGGAAGCCATCACACTGAACCACTGCAGGGGAGACAGAATGTTCTCGATCATTCAAATAAACTGGCTCAAATAATGCTGCATTCATCAGAAGGAAACTTCAGTTCTCACCTCAGCCAGGAAAGCAAAATTACTTCCTTCAGCAAGAAGCTTAGAGAGGCGGTTGTAGTGATCACAGAAGCATTTTAATTTGAGTGTTTTATGATTTTATAAAGTGAATTAGAGTCCAACTTACAGACCACTTGATGAATCTGTATGCAAAAGACTAAAGACAAAATACGCTGTATCTCATATGAACCCAAAGTATATAAAATTTGAAGAGCAAAATAACAGTAATCAGAAACAAGGAGGTGGATCTTTTGCAAATGGCAAGAGGACCAAGAGACAGAGGGAGGAGGACGAAGGTCAGGAGAAGGGGAAGTAAAAAAATTAAGACGTGTTATATACCAATTCCCCATGACGTATGTAATCATTATATACTGCAAACACATACTAAGAAAAATTAATTTTTAAAAAAATATGCCATATCTGCTTGCAAATAGAATCTCTTTCTATACACCCTCCTATGGTCTTTCACCAATGCAGAGAAAATGGCAAATAATTTCTATGACAATTTTTAAAAACTTCTTTCAGAAATGCTATGCAAGACAGCATTACAGAGGGCAGGTGAGCCAGGTGGTGAAACCATTCACTGAGAACAGAGAGAAGAGCATTCAGATCAGAGCACACTTTCAAGTGGGACCACAGGTAGCTTCTTACAGGAAGGAGCACCGATGGTTGTTCGGCTGTAAATTTCTGAGACAGCTCATTGCAAAGCAGATATGTGACTCTGACGAAGGGCAGAACAGGGGCTGGAATCACCTCTCCTGTGTTACTTAGCACTTCACAAGAAAGAAAGTTCCTTTCATAAAGTGAAGACTGAACTTTCTTGACTCTTTTATGCTTAGAAAGGTCACTTCAGTTGGCATGACAGTAATTTACAGCCCTCAACAACCCTTTCTTTCTTTTTTTTTTTTGTGGTGCCAGGGATCGAACTCAGGCCCTTGTGCTTGCAAGGCAAGCACTCTAATCACTGAGCTAAATCTCCAGCCCTTTTTTTTTTTTTTTTAACAACAACCCTTTCTAATTTTTGCCCAGTCTGTTTGGCTAATAAAATCAAGCACTCCTGACACCCTGAAGAAGAAGCCCCTTGTCAGAGCAACGTTGAAATGGCAATGCTGTTTAGCCATCCTCATCCCTTCCACACAATGCTTGGCTTCTGGGTTGGAAATTTTGAGAAATGGATTCTTGTTTCAGAGTCCTTTATATGCAAAAATAGTGACTGTGATAAAACGAATCTTCTCAGACTAATTGAATTTTTCACTGGTTGCTGTAACTTCATAGTTGTTCTTCCAGGAAAGGCACCTAAGGAGATGTCTTGGCAGGCACATCGAAGATGATCATAAAACTCCCATCTCAATAACCACCCGTCAGCTGCAGCCTGCTTGGCCAAGGGACTCAGCTCACAGTGTCCTTGACACCAGGGATGAGAGTTCATCATTCAGGACATATTCAAAGATAGAATATTTTGTTTTGTGATAACGAAATACTTGGGGCTGGGTAAGTTATAATGTGAGGAGGCTTATTCATAGCTCGTGGTCCTCAAAGTCCAAGAGCAAGGCACCAGTATCTGCTCAGCTTCTGGTGAGGGCCTCATGCTGCATCATGTCATGGTACAGAAGCGGGGTAGGGGAAGCAGACACAGGCAGAAGGAGCACATGTATGACAGACAGACAGAGAGGAGGTGTCAGGCTTGCTTCATTATAACCAGCTCTCATAAGAAATAATTCATTCCCACAAGAACTCAGTCTCTTGAGAAAGACATTAATTAATTCCCGGGGCAAGGCCTCTGTGACCTAATGGCTACCTAATGACCCACCTCCTACACCACCACATGAGTTCTGGTGGGGCAAACTATACCCAAACTGTTGTGTGGAAGATGGGCCCTCTGGTTCTGGAATCTCTGTTCTCCAGTTTGTTCACAGGTATCTAGGGACTGAGTTTTTACCTATTCTTTTTTTCGTTTTGTTTTGTTTTGTTTTGTTTGAGACAGGGTCTCACTATGTAGTTCAGGGTGACCTTGAACTCACTATGTAGCCTAGACTGGCCTCAAACTCTCAGCGATCCTCCTGCCTCAGCCTCCTAAGTGCTGGGATTACAGGAGTGCACCACCACACCTGGCTTTATTCTTATGTCTGGAGCTCCTTTTACAGAACTTCCAAATATTTCACCAACAGACCCAGCTGTTTATCCTCTCCTACGCCTCTCTCTACCTTCTCTGCTCTCTGCTCATTTTCACTTTCTTCCTCAACGGGAAAGTAAATTCCTCTCTGTACTTTAGGCAGAGCAGTTTACCCCTTTTCTCCAGCTTTCCTGGCACATGTAACAGCTGTCTTTTTAGGTCTCATTTATAACCCCAAGCAGCTCGTCAAGATTTTTTTTCAAATGAAGACAGTTTCCTCCCTAGAATTAAACACAATTAAAATAACAAAATCTTCCTCCCTCTTGAGTCACATTCTTAAGCAGAACATTCCTCTGCCATCCTTTGGATGTACTGAGGGGAGCCATTCTAGAGGGGCTTCAAATATCTTGCCCTGGAATAGATATTAACTCTGCCAAGGAGGAAGCAAAGATCAGAGAGGTGTAAGATTCACACAGATATGGAGCTAAAAGCAACAGAATTCAAAGTTCTAGTACTAATTCATTGAATTTTGGCAACTGGCACCAGGATGTTCATCCCATCCCTGGACAAGAGTGGACAAATTAAAGAGTAATTTGGGGATACAATTGATAGAGTATTGGATTGTATCATATGCAAAAAATGAAAAAGAATGGAGACTTTAGAATGCTTCTGTTTTTATACTGAACAAGTGGGTAGGTGAAAGTACCATTTACTAAGTACCATCTTATGTTTGAGGCATTCATAAGATATCCAAGACTTTAGTAAACAATCATAACTAAAAACAACCTGAGGCAGATCTGTTTTAAAGATAAAGATCTGGGGTTTCTCAGAACATCGGCAGGGACTAGGGGTATAGTGTGATAGCAGCAGCCTCACCTACCGTGTGTGACACCCTGCTGGGTTCAATCCTCAGAATCACAAAAATTTTTTTTTAGTTTTTTTAAAAGCACAGATAAGATTTATAACAAAGAACATAGAAAAGATCTCCTAAGAACTGTGATCGAGAACCTAGATGAGAAAAGAACCTAGATGAGAAATCCAAAGACTGATGTCTGGGATACTCCCTTATTTACAGAGTTAGAAAAAGAAGAGAACTAAGCAAAGGAAGCCAAAAACAGGTGATTCAAAGATAGGAATAAAATAAAAAGTAGTCAGTGGTTCCAGCTACTATTACTGCATCACACGCCACCCTAAATTTTGTGACCTTAAACAGTAGGCATTTTACTGTGCTCATGCATTCTATAGGTCTGGGCTTCAGAAAGAGCCCAGCAGGATCACCTTCTTTGCAGCATGGCTGGGCTTCAGCCAGAAAGACAAAGGCTGAAGTAGCCAGATGGCTTAGTGCTGGCCAGGAAGACTCGTCTGAGGCTCATTTTCTCAAATGTCCATGCTGGGCTGAGAGGACACAAACGGAACCCTTGAGGGCAGGAGTATCCATATGTGTCCCCTCCATGGGGTGCAGCTTCCCCCTAGGCGGGTTAGGGGGACTCAGTCAGCCAGTCTTCATGGAATCTTATGCCTCTGTCTTGGGACACTGTATCTATGTCTCTGGGACACTGTATCTGACACCAACAATCTAAAGGAGAAGAGGTTTATTTGGGCTCACAGAGTTCACAGAGTTTCCAGTCCATGCATGATCAGCTGGCTCCAAGGCAGAGCAGTTTGGCAGAGGAGAACTGCTCAGAGTATGGCATGTGAGACAGGAAGAAGAGAGAGTCAAGAGAGGAGCCATGACAAAAGATACAGCCTTCCTGGGCAACACCCACAGTGACCCACGTCTTCCGACCAGGCCCCACCTCCTAACCACAAATCAGTTATAAAGCCCCTATAATCCAGTCTCCTTCTATAAGGCCCCTCCTATGATAGTATCAGGCTTTAGGGGGACAATTCTATATAAACCATCAGTCTCTACACAAAATGTCTCAACTAACGAGAGAAGCTATACCCTCACTTGTGACTAGAATGGGACAACAGGCAGCATTCTTTTGCTACATTCTAAGCAGTTTTGCTCTGCTGAGTACCACCACCTTGATATTCCTGCCCTGGAGCCAGCCAACCATAGACAGAATTCCCTGAAACTGAGAGCTAAATTAAGCTTCTCTGCCTCTAAATTGTGAGAGCCAGGTATCTTGTACCACTGTGATAGTAATTGATTGTGTCAACATGAGTAAGAAACGCCCAACTAAATTGGATCAGCATAGTCCTGGGTGTACCCGAAGGGATTTATTGAAAACAGAAGACCCACCCTGGGGGTGAGTGACACCAACCAGTAGGCTCATCGCCTGAATGGAATAAAAGAGGAACAAAAAAGGAGGGCTCCCTTCTGGTTTTCACACTAGTTTTATTTTTTTTTAATTATTTTTACCAAGAACATGTATTGGTACATTGCACACATAATGATCATAATCAACATGGTTATTTTGTACCTGTACATGATACATCTTGGTTTCCCCCCCCTTTCCCCCCTTCCCCTCCCCTCCCTTCCATTCACCCACCCCTCCGTATTTGCAACAAGTGTAGCTACACTTTACCATTTTTTCCCCTTTCATCTTACTGTTCTTTTAACCTTCTTCTTTATCCCCCTTTTCCAGATCTAGTTCTCTCTTTTGAATACTATCTCTCTTTTTTCTTTTTTAAACAAAATATCTATTCTACCCCTTTGTCCTTATTTACACTTATGGTTTCTCATATCAGAGAAACAATTCGATGTGTACTAATAAGTGTCTGATTTATTTCACTTAATAGTATGTTCTCAAGGAACATCCATTTACATACAAATGACTCTAGTTT
>PVJO010014406.1:0-48396 GCA_004026905.1 Hystrix cristata
TCTTATGAAGACAGCAGCTCTCCAGGGTGCACAATCTCCTTTACCGCAGTAGACAGCAAACCCACCTGTGCAACTGCAGGTGCTCCTGGTCCTCTTCGGACTCAGTAGTCATCTCTGTGAACAGCCAGGAGGGAAACTCAGGAAACACATCTCTGGCTGTACCTTAGAGTTTTTTTCCATACAGGTTCCAGGTACCTCAGCTGAGGTGCTGCAGCTCTGTGATGTGGCTGGGGCCAGGAACTCATAAGATTTCATTGGTGACTTTTCGGTAAGGTGACTTCCACTTTGTTTCTGTCTGCTCTTCCTATAAAATACGTGTCATGCTACTTTTTCATTATGTCGCCTATTATTTGTTTTCTGGGAACTCTGATTATCACAGATCCCGGGGGTCAGGTTAGGCCAATGACGGGTCTCAGTACTTCCTTAGAGACTGGTATAGGACAGGTGCCCCGGTGGCTTGGCTGACAAGGCTCCACACCCTTTCCTGCTTGTAACTCTCAAGCATGATGTTATAAGGTCTGAGAATGCCGTATTTTATGAGAACTGTGGAGCTTGCTGGGACAGACTGGGCGCCGTTCTTGTCCCTTCTTGGACAGTGTGTCCTGCAGTGCTCCAGCCCAGCAAATCGCATGGACTCTGGGGCAAGATCCACAGTAGAATTCTCTCACAGTGCAGCGGTGATGTGGACCAAGACATCATCTACCCTGAGCAGCCTGCATGGGGCTTCTCTAGTCCCCGACTGCCTATTGGTGAGCAAGAAAGCTACTTCCTTTAACATGCCATACGAATGTTCTCTCACTGGTCTTATGCAAGAGGTGGAAACTGCAGGTGGGTAACTTCATAGTGAGCCTGTTTCACTGTTGTAGAACCTAATCCCACCGAGTCGCTCTCCCCACGAACCCTCCCTCTGCTCCGTATGGCAGCACATTTCAGAACAGTGAGGCGCACTCACCAAAGTATTTTGTATCAATCAGAGAAGGTCTCTGGGGATCCCTTAGGGAGTATGATTATGGGGCGGGTGGCCGGTTTGCACGCCATGCTTTCAAATGATGCCCCCTTTTGAAATTTCACCTCCTTCCCGTAGTGTACCAGAGGTGTCTTGCCTTTGCAGCCTCACTTACGGTGAGCTTTGCATCTAATTTGCAATTATGTAAACAGCCGAAACTAAGGTCCCCTATTAGGTACTTGAGTCAACCCGTTAAATCTGAAGCGGATGTGCTCATTTGAATTCATCCAGCCCCAGTGAACCTTACCCTGCCCTAGTGCATTTTCAGTCCAGGACCATATATGTGCTGCAGACTGCTGCTTCTAACGCATCCTGAAGGGCTGTACATCGGAGTGAGGTACTGCTGTGGGGGGTCTCGTAGCCGGGCATGGAGGGATCTAACTCTCTGCGCAGACACGGGGGCAACAGCGGGCAGTGCGCTGGGATCCTCAGAAGTTTCCTCTGAGCACATGCTCCAGGGGATGTCCCTGGAAACCTTTCCTGTGGGGTGCCTTTTCCCACAGGGAGACGGGTGTTCAGATTTCCCAGACTCCTCAGTGAGTATTTAAATGTTCTTCTGTGCACAAAGTAAAGTAAGAGAAAATAAAGCAGCAAAGCCTTGCGACCTCAGAGTCCACAGTGCTGACTCTCCTCTCATGTTTAAGACCCTTCGCTCCCCGTGCACCCTGAGCTGACCCTCCGCTGAGTCTGCCTGGAATGGCAGGGGATGCGGGAGCCTTTCAAACCCGCCTTGAAGGGCTCTGATTTTGCTCCTGTTACTAGTCCGATGTGCAATGCTTTTGCATTTCTCAGTTCCTGGGCTACTGGATGCATCAAAAACCCAGCTGAGCCTGCATCTTTGTAAGCATTTTAGACAGCCTGGAACAAATTCCTGCAGAGGCTGGTTCTCCCACAGCCTCATGCTCCTTGTGTTCCCGTCTCAAGTGGCCACAGGTTACCAGTATCCTGTCCCCGCCCAGGAGGCAGTCCTGCTGTTCTCAAACATGGGGTCAGCTTGATCACAGAGCGCTGTAAGAGTCACTTTCCTCAAATCGCCCTGGAGCCAATTACCAAGCCAGTCAGGGTCCTGACAAGATAACAGACAGCATGCTGCACTTCCACGGTTTGGGGAAAATATAGAAATTATTCGTAAAGTGATAATCACTGGGTAGAGAGGGTGGGAGGGACTGCAGTGCCAGCACTAATAAGGTGGAAGCATCATCACCATCTCCTCCATCCCAAGCCTTGAAGGTTAGCGGAGTGATAATTAGGAGGGAAGGAGAGAGAGAGTGAGAGGGAGAGAGAGAGTGCTAGGTCTGGAGATTGTAGGATGACCCCTGGACAGAATCTCTGACTTTCACCCCAAGGTGAACCGTGTGGATGGAGACAGAAGAGCAGAGGCCTGGACCTCACTCTTCGCCCTCTCTTCCCCTTGTAATCCTCTCTGGCTGAATCCACCAAAATGAGGGGTAAAGAACTCTGATGATGCTGCACATGTAGCTCAGCCTTGTGGCACAAAGCTGGGTGGAGAAGGAGTACAGATTGGCAGAAGCAAGCAGGACTGCTCCAGCTGCTTACACTACTGGGCCAGGTACTTCCTGCCCACCCTTTCAATGCCTTTATGTTTCTGCCTATTTTTATTCTGTCCCAATAAAATGCAGAGTCCATGGGTTGAATCTGTGCTGACGCAGTGACTATGGACTGTCTTTCTAAGGAGCTACAGAGGGGAGGGGAGAAACGAGGCCCAGAGAGACCCGGGTGCAGACTGCGCTCCCAGTCGTGCCCTGCCTGATGGAGTGTCTCATGCAAAAGGACGCAGTTGCTCAAATTCAGGACGCAAAACTTGTCTTCTGGGTCAATATTTGAGTGGCCATCTCTTAGTGTGTCCCTGACTGTGCTCAGTCTGGTCTCCACTTCCATTTTCCTGCATTTCTGTCAAGTCTTCTTGGCCTGTGTGCTTCCCTGGTTTAAGACACAGGTTTAAATTTAGAGCAACTTTTCTTTCTACTCCTTCTTCTCAGGCTTCATCTTGCAATTGTTGTTTTCCATCTTCTTAACATGATGTGGGCCCTTCCTACTCTCCAGACCCTTTTCTCAGCTGTCTCTCCTGGTAGATTCCTGATCATCTCTGGATCTCAGGGCCTGTGTCACACAGTCCCTGATTGCCCCGGCCTGGGTTCTGTTCTTCATCTGTTCCTGCGGGTAATTAGTGTCCGTGGGCACGCTAGAGCTATGGCGTGCCACCAGCAGAACATGGTGTTTATTGTTGGGTTATATACTTTGTCATTACATAGACTGTAGCCCTTCTTTCTGGGCAGCTCATTCTAGGAAGGTCATGGCTCCTTCTCTTATCACAGCCTCGCAGAGTATAGAGTCAGTAAATTTTATACATCAATTACTGTGTCCTTTCGACATCATTTGAAACTCTCCGTGAGTCTGACCTGTCTTCCTTGACTTCAGTATTTAAGAACTGGGAAAGACACATGGCAGAGGGGGCTGAAACAGGGATCAGACAGGCAAGGAGCCCGCGGAGTGCTCCCAAGTGATCCTCCCCGGAGACTTCCTGCTCCAAGAACTTCGAAATGCTAGCGACCATGTATATTCTATAGCATCTTAAAATCTGGTTTAACTCATGTCTGGGGACCCGCGTACTTACAGATGTTGTTTTGACACTGTGATAAAGTTCCAGAATACGAGGTGTGATAGACAAATACGGTGCTTTTAAATAAAAACAAATTACAGTAGAAGACACACTGTCATGAATCCCCCTCACAATACTCCTCCTCATTTTGAACACACTTATTCCACGCTCTTGCCACTTTCTGCGGCAACTCTGGAGCCCTCCTTCCTGAGTGTCTTTAGTCGTGCTGTCCTGGCTGCCTCCATGTCCTGAATGGATTTAAAACATTTACTTTTCATGGTCATTTTGACTTTGTGGAAGAGCCGGAAGTCACACGGTGCTAGATGCAGTGAATGAGGTGGATGGGGACGCGGCGTCGTGTTGTTATGAAGCTACCTTTTGGCTGGGCGACACTCAACAGCAGCACTCACAGTATTTTTTATCACACCTTGAAAAGATGCTCAGGAAGGAGAACTTCCGGAACTGCTTCAGAAAGTGGCAATAACAATGAGATAAAGTTCATTTAACATGTGAGTGTATTTTAGGGTGTTCGATGGCAATGTTTCCTTTACTGTAATAATTTTTTTCATTTAAAGATTCACTGTATTTTTGGACTCCTCTTGGAGGTTATTTAACCAGTTATATAAAAAAGATAAGTGAAACCTTGGGTATGTAGATTTCATCTCGGATCGCCTTTGTTTGCAACTGACGTATAGAAAGTTGTTGATCAAGCTCCCTCTCGGAGCCCTGGTGTTAGAGAGGCGTACAGAGATGCGACTGTTACTCACTGGGCTGGGAGTCTACTGCATCTCAACCCAAGTACCAACTCGATTTGGTATCCAAGTGCCCAGCTGCTTAATGTGGCTTGACTGGGTCATTTATCATGACGTAGGAGTTTACATTTTCTTGCGAATATATAATGGGAATGCTGGCAAAACAGAAAATACTAAAAACTTAATTTTTCAGAAGAACTGCTACGTATGAATACTACGTAACATCTATCAGTAGTGATTGAGGGACTATACTCTAGATGATAGATGCAAAAAATACTCAACCAACTTGAGAACTCGGGCACCATTTGAGGTTTTCAAATTAGCATAAATATTTTGTTTTGTGTTTTCCTCCTTTTGGTTTTTGTTTTGATAAAATGCCTAAACCAGTTTGCATACAGAGTCGTGACAATTGCTCTGTCTTACTAATAAGGATGTACATGCAGAATAAAATGCACGGTGAAAAGTGGTTTTGCTTTTAATTCCATATATAATGATTCATCCGGATCTTCCTTCTGCACAGCAATAGTGTAGGGAGCCTTCTCTGAGACATGGCAGCAGAGAGAGGGAATTTAGTTTGCAATTTCATCATTTTTTTTTCAAACATACCTCTTAAAAATAGTAACTAAAAACATTTGATGACCAATAATTATGCTTTAGGAATTTTTAAAAGCATGTATAATTTAGAATATATTTCAAGGGAAGAGTAATGTAGCGGACTGTGAGCTCTGTTTTAAACAATATCCAGCGCTTGCAGAGCGCCGAGTCCACGTTCTTCTGTGAGTGTTGTCCTCTGAGGCCTCATCCATCTGCCTGTCCTAGCTGTGAGGAACTCCCTAACACTGCGACACCTCAGTGTGGAAGTTTTCTCAAGTCCCTTTCTGCCCATTGCAAAGATTCCTGTCACCGCAGCTGACATCCTCCCAGTTCCTTCCACTTTAATTATGCTCCATGCAATGTGTGAGATAACACATCTGAAATTTTATCTCTCAAGAACTGCTAATATTTTTTATTGTATAGTAATATCAATTTACTAATAAAAAATAAGTTCAGAACGCCATAATGTAGAACTTAAGGGTTACAGACACATCTCACATTTGTCTTTCCATCTTTGTATCTGACTTTTCCCAATAGGAAATTTGCATTTCTTCCAGATGATATTTTGTGGACTTACTTAAATGTATTTGAATATTTTGATTTAGCTCACTTTTAGGAAAGTTGTAATTCTCTGAGATACCATCACCTTTATTCTGCAAGAAACCCATCATTCATCTGTGGGATCAGAGTGAAATATTTGAAATAGGTAAATAAAATATGGAAGAAATATTACAATACTGAAATAAAAACATAATCCATGTTAAATTTGGTTAGTTTCCACACAGATTTCAACATACCCATGCACAGCCTTCATAGTAACACACTGAATGATGTGATATATGGATGCTGATGATATATAGTTGTGTAATTCATCTTCTAGACATTGAAGAGAGCTAAGAAGCCTAACTTGTGCTTATTCTGGTACACCTGTCATAAAGTACAGCTTGGTTGAGCACATTGGGAGATACAGTCACCTTTTCATAAACTGCCTTTATAAATCTAATTCAGACTTCCCAAGCATCAAGAGCTAGACAAAAATTCAGGCCTGGTGGCACACACTTGTAATCCCGGAACTTGGGAAGGCTAGGGCAGGAGAACTGCTGGTTTGAACCCAGCCTGGGCAACTTAGTGACTTGGCGAGACCCTGTCTCAAAAACAAATACAAAAAATGAAATTAATAAGTGCTGGAGATGTAGCTGAGTATGAAAGCCCTGGGTTCACTACCTGGTACTACTGAGAGAGAGTGAGAGAGAGAGCGAGAGAGCGAGAGAGAGAGAACTGGGGGAATACCATTTGAGAATTCTAACATTTGGATAGCAGTCTAGTTTCAGTAACACTTTTATCTTTAGCATTATAAAATAGCTAATCTTTCCTGAGTTATTTTAAATAAAATAAATTGAAGTGGAAAATGATATTGTGACAAGATTTGTACAGCATTGCTAATACAATTTGTACATATTTTCAAAAATAAGAAAAAACATTCTACTAAGTATAAGCATCAAACGTTTGAATGAATGACTCTAGCAGGTGATGATCAATCGTGAAACTAACGTAAGCTATTTACAACAGAGCTGTGATTCTGGATATACATCATCGAAAACATTACTAAAAGGCATATAAGATTAGGAATTTGTAATATTTACATCTTTGGGAATGGGGAACCCATTTATGATGTGAATAAATATCATTTGGTTTATGCATTGACTTTACACATTTGTACTCCATCTAAAGATACACAGATAATGGAGAGAGAGAGAGAGAGAGAGAGAGAGAGAGAGAGAGAGAGAAATGAAGGGGATAGATGTATTAATTTAAAGTCTGAAAGAAGTGCAGGACATTTTGCCAAAAACCTTTGTATAGGATCATGTTTCCCAACTACTTGGGAAGAAAATGCTGAGCGTTTTAATAAGTCTGTGAAATAAACAACAACAACAGCAACAAATAGATTTTTTTCAGAGAAAACAGTTATGTGTTCATAATAATTCAGACTAGTAATACATGTACAAGAATGCATGCCCTTCCAGGATTAGTTAGAAAGTGTAATGTAAGATGATCAGATATTAAAAAGTGCAAGATATCTGGGTCTACAGCAACCTGGGTAAGAATCACAGCCCCCACTAAAGGCCTTCAAAAGCCATCCCCAAATGTCTCACAGGCCACAGTGCTTCTCAGGGGTAAGCATGGCCCACCAGCTCTCAAGCTTTACCTGTGCTTTTGGAAAGGGAAAATCCAGAGGGAGCAAGAAGGGATATTTGCTAATGAAGGTCACTAACTTTCATATCTATCTTATCTAATGTTAGCCACAAGCTTCTCTTTAGCAGAAAGTGCTGTTGATTCTATTTCATAAATAAGGGAATTGAAACCTCAAATACTTTTCAAATTTTTCATTTGTATTAGTTCATGTTTGCAGTGCATAAAGATGGCCTTTATCATGGGGAGTTGCTGCAGGCACGTAACACACCTTTATGCTGCTTTGCAGTTACCAGGCATGCTGTGGAAGGCTACCAGTCTACACAAGCACGCGCAGAGCCCCAACGCCCTGTGCGTGCATTTTCCGTGACTGAAGCCATACGGCAAATACCCACCCTGGACAAAGATATCCTCGGTGAAATTCTGAGTCCATAGTTTGGATAAAGCAAATCACTGGTCCCAATCAGGAAAGCGATTCTTCTGAAAGTTGTAAGTATTATTACGTCCTTGGAAACCCCTGCTTTTTGACTTTGAGAAAATAAAGTCGTAATGGCTCTTGAAGAGTCTGGCAAAGTTGATTAAAAATGAGGTCTTTAAACCCTGGTATAGGGCAGTCCTCAGCCGAGTGGAAATATCAGCTGTGACAGGGCTTGGAACTTCTAAATCTGCTAAGATTAATGGGAACGAATTACCATTGTGTTCTGAAGGAATATGTTTGGGCATCAGTGAAAAATGAGTCTCACCCCCAACTGCAAGGTCCCACATTCTTTTAGCACTATATTAAAAATTTAAATTGTGTAAAATCTTTCCAGATCTTGGAATTACTCTCTGCCTTTGATGCCAGTTGGATGAAGGCTACTCATAGCTAAATAAAAATGTCAAGGAAGAGCTCCTGTCATTAGGGACTGGGATCATTGCAAATATCTTTAAGCTGGGACCACCTCAGAACTCTTGACAGTAATTAAAAAATATTAAATAATAAAACGTAACAAAAAGAAGTGAATGAAACTAACATTTGCCAAGGTTTACAAATCAGCTTTTATTATGTATTTACTGTTTTTCCCAAGGAAGTAAAATACAAAATAAGAATTATTAATCTCATTTTCCAAATAGAGAATGAAATCATTATTCTTGAGTATGCAGCCAGTTTTGATGGAAGACAGACATTCTCTCAGGGAATAGATCACAGTGATGAAAAACTCTTCAGTTACCTGGCTAAATACCCCGAGTGTCGGTGTACGCACACACTTTCCCACTAGGGTTCTATCTCTTAGAACACAATATAAAATATCAAAAAAGATGACATGTTACACATAAAGATGAGATTCAGTGTTTTTTACATACGGATATATGGAAGTTAAGTTTATTAGTTGAGTTTAATGTCACGTGCATGGGACAGGAAGCACATCGTGCGATGTGGACAAAAATCCTGGAAAAAAGGTTACAAAGTCAGCGCCTGTCCCCTGGCTTCAGCTGTATTAGTGCCCCACATGTTGCTCAGGTGTGGATGGGCTGCATGTACCTTGGTCAGCATTTCCCTGAGAGGGGCCTAAATGTAGGGTGACAGGGCACAGAAAATCTACGTGACTGTCCAGCTAGGGAAGCTCGCTGATCATTGCAGGGGGCCTTGTGGGACAGGGGGAGGTTTCCGGACTGGCATTCTTGGGAAGGAGGAGAGAGTCACCTGTGGTCTGCAGCGGTCCCTTCTTCTGCATCATCACAGGGACACTGAGGCAGCTGTCTGCTAAGTGGCCAGAGTGGTGAAAAAGATGTCTCCAGGACCATCCAAACCATCTCTTCTCAGGTCACAGGAAGAAAGCAGAGTGGATGTCAGTCAGCTGGATGAAGCCTGATCAGGAGGAAGGACCGTGTTCCCCAGTCAGCCTGTGATAGGCTGTACAGATGGTCCGCAGGGAGCTGGTGCCCCAGTGTAGATGGAAACCCGTTCATCTCAGAGCAGTTAGCAGTGGTGTTTTTCAGATCACGGGGTGGCTCCCTGGAGTCCCCCAGTCTTCCTCTGCTGCTCATGTACTTGCTCTAGTTCCTCATCTCTTGCAACACTGGACACAGTTTGCCACACTCATGACTGCAGCCGAAATGCTTTGAGAACACGGGACAGGACTTCGATCCTTCCGGCAACTCGCTGTGGGGAAAGCAATGTCCTTCCACCCATTTTACACAATATTTTAAAATGTGGTAGTGATTATTCTTTGGGCAGTAATATCATTCCCTGAGGTTTAAAAAACATTGTCATAGTAGAAATAAAATATAATTCTAAGTAGAAAATCACCTTTTCAAACTTAAGAAGTGGCATACTTAGCTCTTGTGTTGACAGAAAAGCTTCACTATGATTTGAGTGTGGCACTGAAGAGCCAGCTACCTAACGATGCAGAACCAGTGATTAATTACGTGACCATTTATTTTCCTATGTAATGAGTGACCAAAGTATGAAAATATAATCCTGCTAGATTTGATGGCTGTATACTTGAGCACGTGTCCAATTTTTTTATTCTCTCTTTGAATTATTTTTTAATAATTGAATTCTGTATGTTTGTTTTCTAGGAAAATACAATTTTGATACATGATTCTGTCTTGCTGAGCTCCACTTTTCTATCAATGTTAAACAAATTAATCATCATAAAGTATTGTAAGTGCATCTGACTTCCCAAGTGAATTAACTGTTTCTTGCTGGACTTCAAAAGTATATATTTTAATGAAGACTAAAAATAACAAGAATCATCTATAATGTACTCTATCATCTGAGTAAATAAGAGAGGATGAAATAGAAAGATATATTTCAATGAAAATTATTGTATGGCAGCAATTAAAACTGTGCTTGTTAAGGCCACTAATTCAACAGCCAGATGAGCAGAAGGACATTGTTGTGTTTGGACATCCGCTCTTCATATGTATTCGAGAGGTAAGTGGGGAGATGACAACAGACTTCTGACTGATGGTCTCTCATTAAAACATTACTAAATAGAAAACTATAATATTTACTGATTTTGTGTACCAAATCCACCCCTAAAATAGCAATTATGAAGTCACGCTCATTAGTATTTTCATCATTGCCTTTAAAGTAATCTGAATTCCACTTAAGGGATGGGTTTGGTTGACTTCATTTTTCCTTTGCAGATTTGATCATTATGCTGTTTAATTACCAAAGTGATTAGAATCTGGTTATCTCAGCTTCTCAACCCAGTTTAACTCCAGTTGAAGACAGGACACCACAAATGTAAATAACTGTGGTTCAGTTCAAGCAAGAATATGTTCTAAGAATTCAATGTTTTTCATTCAAGCATAGTATTTTACTCTAAGAATGTATAACAATCATGCGTGTATTTTTAAGAAAGCACACTACACTTTAAAATTATGTCACCTTATCTTAATTTTTCAAAAGCTATTATGTTACTGAATTTAGAAGAAACAAAGATATTTGCTACTGATAGTTTGGGGGCTATTTGGGGTTTTTATTATCATACAACCTCTTTTAAACATCATATTCAAGGGCCCTCCAGCATATATACACAGAAATTACTTTCAATACTGTGTTGAATATTCTAGCACATATTTTCAGTTATAGGTATGCATTTTATCAGAAGAAAAAAAGAAAGGTTCTATTTTATTTTCCTCTTCTTTGGAATCTATAACAACTAATGCTGCTTTGTAAATTGGATCCCATATTGAGCTCTCAGAGATAAGGAATAAATTCATGTAAATTGGAATTCATAATGGAAGCAGCATGATACTTTACTGTAAATGCCTTAGCCAATCTCTGCTTGGGTAAAATGAAACAAAGTGTACAGCAGACCACCCTGTCCTGTGTTTCCTTAATTTTATATTTCTGGCCTGAGCATGATCAAGTCAGTAATAACATGCTTTTCCTCTGGCTCCCCTGAAAGCACTACACTTTATATTTGCAAGTCACTAAATGGCAGTTTGCTTCCTCTACCACTGTGCTTGTGAGAACCACTTGAATGTGAGAAATGCAAGCCAAAGATTCAGGCTCTCAGTCAATATGCAGAGAAATGGAACTAACTCTTCTACACTTGACTGGAAGACTGAATTTGATAGATTATGGAAATAAAATAAAAGCTATTATATTTTATGTTTAAGAAGCATAAAGCTTCAGTTTTCTGTATTAGTTAGAACATGAACAATATTAGGTAAGTATGGGAATGACTTTCAACTTCTGCTCCTTGGGAATTATTAGGAAGACTGACAATATAAAATGAAGTCAAGGAATTCAAGGCTTCAGGGCCATTTGCACTTTGCTTATTATTTGGTGGGTCAGTTAGATTGGCTCAGAAATGAGATGTCATATGTCTCAGGGCTATATGGTAACATTTAATTTATTGAGAATTCTCTGCTAAGGCCATTGTGTGGATATCATAGAATATTTGGGTTTGAATTCTCTGTCAAGAGCAGGGAGGTAAAATTCCATGTGAAAAATATGAACACCCTGAATATAATAAAATAGAAAACACTATGTAATTTATCACTGTCATTATTGTCTCTCTTTTTGGCCAAAAATTTAAGATTATTGAACTAATTTTGTAAAAAATATCAATTGATTTACTATTACATATTAACCAAAATTAAAAAGAGGAAAATATCTGATAATCTCAATAGGGTTAGAAAAATTATTTGACATTATTTGATAAAAGACTCAGAACTCATTCATAATTTGAAAAAAATAAGAAGAAAAGCCTTTCTTAATACTCTATATGTTGAATGCACTGCAAGTCTATTCAAGGATGAAATATTACAGCATTTTCTCTGAGGTCTATAATGAAAGTGTAAGTCTAGATCACGTCAGTTCAGCTCTGCTATGGCGACCCTAATGTGCACTCAGTTATCACAAATAAATGAAACTTTTCACAACCATGTCACTGAATGACCATGGGTCCCTACCCAAGCTGTCAAATCAGCAGTCTCAACCTTTTTGGCACCAGGGACTGGTTTCCTGGAAGGTGGTTTTTCCATGGAACTGAAGGCCAGGTGGTTTTAGGATGACTCAAGTGCATTACATGTATTCTGCTCTCTGTTTCTATTATTATTTGCTTCTAGTGCAGGGGTCTGTACTGATGGTCATCTGTACTGCAGCCGCTCCCCAGGGCTTGCATCACTAGCTCCAGCTCAGGTCCGCAGGCCTTGGATTCTTATGAGAAGGTGCAAGCTAGACTCCTGCATACACAGTTCTCAGCAGGGTCTGTGCTTCTATGAGAACCTAATGCCCTGCTTTTCTGACAGGAGGGGAGCTCACATGATGAGGTGAACCATGGGAGCGGCTAGAAACACAGAGGATGCTTCTATCACTGTCCCACCACCCACTTCCAGCTGAGTAGCCTGGTTCCTGATGGTCCTTGTCCACAGCCAAGGGCTGGGGCTCCTGTGCCAGGCTCTAGAATGTTCTCTACGCTTACCCAGGGTGGGACAAACCTGCCTTCTTTATCCTCTCTGTCATGTTTTCTGTCTCTGTCTCCCCCTCATACTAACAGCAGGAGTTATTTGTTCCTAATTTGATGTCCTGAGAAACTTACAAATAAAGCCGAACAGCCACATTCATGGGCAGAGGGAATGGACTGAAACACTCTTTCTAGCTTATGTTTAACCACAATAATTTTTTAAAAATTGTTTCAGAAAATACATTTGGGGGCTAGAGATGTGGCAAAGTGTTTGTCTTGCGCGTGTGAAGCCCTGAGTTCCATCCCCCAGTGCAAAAACTGAAACCATGTCTTTATTAGAAAACCCAGCCTCTTGGTTATGCTCAGCAGCTTAACTTTACCTCTCTCTGAAGTGTCATCAGACCCAGCAGGAAGGTGAAGTGCTGGAGAGAAGAGGCTCTTAAGGACAACTAGGGGCGGGTGCTCACTCCTGCCTCGGCACCTGTCTTTCCATCTAGTAGTCTATCCTTCCTTGTTATGAAGTGAGGGGGCTGAGCCATGTGTCCTCTGAGCCCTTCTGGCTTCTGAGATTCTACAGGGCTGTGATCTCAAAGAGAAAACCTATTTACTGTCCATAAAGGACTGTTTGAAGCACTAAGCTATTAACATTGCCGATAAAACGTTCCACTAAAACACTAGCAATTTAATAACTGCCTCTAGGGCTTTGCTTTAAGACCTATGCTTTTTTTCTCTCCATGGAAAGAAACCACAGAAATACTCTAATGCAAAACCAGGAAAATAACACTGTTAACCCATTAAAACCATCGGAGATAAGAGTCACTCTCTCAAGCATGATGTGTACTCTTTAACCACCATTAAATTTCCTACTCTGAGCAACCTGGATTTCCCAAACCAGCTGGGCATAGATTTTTCTCTGGGTGAAAAACTCAGTGAGATTTTTTTTCCCCCTCATCTCACCTATGTACATGGGAGACACAAATCTAGTGCACAGCAGAAGCATGCATTTTTGAAGTCGTACGTGGATTTAATCACAGCAAGAAGTTTCCTTAACTCAGTGAGTCAACTCCTGGAGTCTAATCTTCCTCACTGATAAAACAGGCAAAGGAATAGCTGCTTTGGCAGCTCTTGTTTCTGGAAAAGAAGGTAGAGCAGGTGAGTGTTCCTAGGATCATTAGACACCCAATAAATGGTAATTTTATTACTATTTCCATCATTTGCTCTCTGTTTGTCCCTGTTTGTAAAAGCTTTCTTCTCCTCAGCACAGTATGGAACTTTCTTTGGAGAAGTTGGCTGGGCTACACTACTGACACAAAGCAGACCACAGAGAGCTGGGGTCTCAGTGCAATGTACTCTCATTTATTTCTGCTGTAACCAGCTATCCTGGTAGACTGGGGCAGGACGGGCAGCCTCTGGCTGTATACTTCACCATGCCAGGTATTCAGGAAGCCAAGGACAAAGCCTTCTGGCCAGCGTCGGGTCCCCTGAACTGCAGCTCTACAGCTGCACTCGCCCATCCACTGGGCAGGAAGGAGGGAGAGAAAAGAAAAGGCAAGAAACAGAGAATTTCATTAGGTTTCCTGGGACTTGGGTCCACCTTATGCAAGAGGCATTTGGAAATGTAGTCCTGACCCAAGCAGGAACAGTGGAGATTCGATTGGGGTGGAAGACAATGCTCACCTTTTGGGAAGTCCACAGTGGCTGTGTCTCCTTACACAGGGTGACAACTTACTCCCCAAAGTATGTGTTGTGCCAAGCTCAGTGGTACTAGTCTCTGACACACACGACCAAAATTATTTTTGTAAAAGATGGTATGTGCTTCGTTCCTCATTTTAAGGATGCACAAGGATTTTGATTAGTTTGCATAAAAACCCCATATGCCAACCCTAGCGTGTGAGTTTCTTTACAGCCATCTCACTGCTAGTGTGTCTTTCCATCAGACCATAGCTGCTGGGAACTGGAACTGAGTTGTAATCATACTTTTCTGTCATGTACAGAATATTTGGGTCCTCCTGGAATTCTTGTGTGGAACCCTAACCCCTAATACAGTTGTACTAAATACTGGGGGTTTAGGGATGTGACTCGGTCCTCATCCCCTCACCAGAGAGGCCTGAGAGAGCTTGCTCTCTGCTTCTGTCCTGTGAGGACCCAGCTGGGAAATGCATCGGGGAAGGGAAATAGGCCCGTAGCAGACCCTGAATCTGTAGGTGCCTTGGTCTCGGACTTTCCAGCCTCCAGAACTGGAGAAACATATCCCTGTAGTCTGCAGGCTACACATGCATTGTATAGTATTTTGTTATAGCAGTCTGCACCGATTAGGATCACCTAATGTGTGACTAAAGTAATACCAGTATGAAAGGAAGGAAGAATGAATGAAGAAGAACCAGAATTCCTACTTGTTCAAAGGGGCATCTCTGCTCCCGTAAGCCCAGTTCTTCAGTTCTGTTCTGTTCCTTAACTGTACTGTATAATTCTGTCTAGTTCCTTCCGAGGGATCCCCAGAAATCAACCTGCAGGCCCAGCATCTGAGCCATTCAGAGGTTTCCAGACTGGCTGAGCTCTGTACAGCTTTTATGCTAATAGAATATCTCATATTTTATTATAAAGTGGATGTCTAATGACAGAATGTAAGGTTCTCATACATATTGAAGACAGTTGAAAAGACTTGGAAGGAGATTTCCTTCTTCTACCTAATGGTGTTGGTCCACACGTTCTCTGTTTACTCTCCTGCAAGAGCAGTCGAGAGAAAGGGAAAAGGGCAGATGACAGTGGGTCTGGGTCCTGGCAGGAGGCAGATCCTGACGAGAAGCTCAGCTCCGCCTTCACCTGCATCTAAATTGCTTGGTCACCCTGAAGCCAAGCTCCTGTCCCTCAGACATAATCATGCTACATTACAGTGTGCTATACGGACACAACATGAGATCATGCATGTGAAAACAACACAAGAAGTGCAAGTATTTACTGACCTGAACTCCCCAGAGCTACAGCATTTGCCAGACCTCAGAAACATCCATATTGTGTATTTACATTCTTCTTGTTTTGAGTGTTAATAGGAATACTGCTTTTACTTTTTATGCTTAGATGCCATATAATGAGTATATAATATATATACTGTATATGTAATTTTTATTAAATTATATATGTTATTTTGGCTTTTTTCATGTGTGTGGGCCACATAGTCTCATTGGACTTTTTCTCTTCTGTTATGCAGATTTCGTTACTGATTTTTAGGCAATATTAAAACAGTATAATTAAATACTAACATATATATTAACTGTTTGAAATGCCCTGGGAAATTGATGCTGATCAGCTAGGATATATATACATGTGTTCAGAAGGGAATTTTTGTTACAGAAAAGGGACGATATTGATGAAAACAATGATCTAAAACTCAATAATGAACAATAAAAGCTAAAACAAATACTTCCTAGGTGCTCAAAGGACTGAAGACCAATGTGTGAAAATTTCATGGATCTTCTCTCCCTCCCTTCCTCTCTCTCCTTCTCTCTTTCTCTCTCTCTCCACCTCTAAATACATGTGTAAAAGTCACTTTAACCACCTGTGTGTGATAAAGCAGCTGCACACTGACCCCAAGAATGTGGACAACTGGGGGGATCAGTCATCTTTCCTAAGAGATACAGTTTCCATGAACCAGAGCAGAAAATCTGTCTTTGCAGTTTGAACCTGACAGCTGTTTCCCACCATTGGAAAATGATGCAGTGAAAAGTAGAGCCACAAATATTTAAGTTTACAGACCCCGAGGTTGATCAGTGATCACCTCACTCCTTCCTCCTGCGTAGAGTTATATGTTTGTTTTATGGCTTCATGTTTTCCTCTCAGCTAGTCCTTTTCTTACAGTGTTACTGTGTTGTCAACTTTTGCATTTTTTTGCTTGTCCTCCACTCCTTCCTGGATTCCTCCCAGACATCTACTTGCTTCAGGGGTGCGAGTTCTGAGATGGTCTTTGGATATGTTGATGGGAGACAGCTACAAGTCTCTAGGTGCTGTAATCCATCATCTCCAGATTTATAGGAAGGAGGTGACCCTATATTGTCCGGATAACCCTGCTTCAGTAGGTCGAGGGGGCTTAATCACAGGGTTGGGGCCTGTCTGGGAGAAGACATTCACGAAAGCTTTAGTCAGCACAGATTTTGGAGCTGCCTATTTTTTTTTCTTTTCTTTTTTTTTTTTTTTAAATCCTGTAATATCTATTTTCTCTTGAGTCTTCTTTCTGGTTGAACACTGACTCCCACAATTCTCATTGCAGAAATGCAAAGATAGGCCTGGCTCTTGAGGACCTGATACAGAATGGACTTTTTTCATTCTGTGCCAAGAGAATGAAATTAGAGGTGTTCTCTAAAATTTGAAAGCTGAATCTGATCAAAATGGCCACAGTTGTGGCCATAAGTAGGTTTGGAGAGAATTCAGGGTATTATGTAAGAGTACTTGTCTCAAACTAAGACGTATTTGCCCTCCGAGGGTCTTCTAAAGTTCACTTCCTGATTTAGTAGCTCTAGAGTCTGTTTCAAGATTCCCACGACTGTGCCTGTGATTTGGAGACTGCTGGTCCGTGCACCACACTTTGAGTAGCTGAAATTTAAGGCAGATCAAATAGTCAAAGAAAGCCCTTCCTGAAGGCCCTTCCTGAGGCTCATGGGTCAGGGAAAGAAGAAAAGTACAAGCTGTGAGCAGTGCTCAGAATATGAAGATATTTGCATTGGCGTGATGCTGTATTTTTTTTTTTTTTACATTTGCGACACTGGGGATTAGATTCAGGGCCTTTGCACTGAGCTATACCCTAAGCCATTTTTATATTATTTTATTTTTTTCCAGCAGGGGATGCAGTTTCTACATTACCCAGACTGGACTTGAATTTGTGATCCTCCTGCCTCAGCCTCCCAGAAAGGATAGGATCACACATGTGCACCACCAGGCCCTGAGCAGAGACGCTGGGGAAGAGAAGCACTGAGAGGTAAGCTGGATGCGAAGGTCTAGAATTTGAAGAGTTTTTATATTTCTCTTCTGGGAATCCCCTTGTCCTGGGGGTCTCCTCTGAGAACTCTCAGGAAAGTTCACAGAGTCCCTGAAAACACAGAGGGACCAATGAAACTCTGGAGCAGGGAGCAGAAGCTTTGGACCTGGAACAGACGTGAGAACGCTCAGACTGGGGCTCATCTCCCAGCTGGAGGGAAGAGAGGGGATGTCCCGGGGGCCTGCCCTCGGGGTGAGAGCCAGGAGGGTTGCTCTGCTCAGTGAATGCACATGCTAAACACCAGCAGACGGCCCAGGGAACGAGTTAGGGTGGAGATAGGGAGCCTGGATCCATGAACATTGTCAAAGTAGCCGCCGTCCCTTCTCATCACAACAAGCATCACGGAATTCACACACAGAAAGGGGTGAAGTTAAACAATTATGGGCACTCTCTTGGTACTGGAACGCAAGAATGGTATGAGTTTAAAGTGCTTTATTCACTGCCCTCTCGTTCTGATCAATACATATTACGTTATTACTTAGACAGGTGGGAAAAATGAAATTTTGGAGCCCAGCCTACTAAGCTAGACTTTGAACTGACAACACTACTGAACAAATATACATGTACGTTGATCTAAACAAGAGTTTTGTTTCTGGGAATGGCAGAAAGAACTGCTTTTTAAAATCCTGCCTGTAGAAGACAACCGGTAAACCTATATAAAATGCTTTCAGAGAAAGTATACATTTTGAGTTTCTAAAACCAAGAAGAATTAAACGTTGAAAATCTGGGACAGACGTGGAGACCTAAATTCACACGATTTTCAGTCTCTCCCTTCAGCATAATTGCCTAGAATGCAGCATCTGGGAGCCGGAAACGGGTCGCAGTGTCAGACCACCACACTCATCAGCACACAGAAGCTGAAGTTTCGAACCTGTCCGGGCAGAGTTGTCGTGGCAAATACTCGGGGGTCACCTAAGTGTAACACGGCCACAGGGACAATAGAACCATAGGACAGTGCACTTCCGTCTTTAGTATATCATGCTACGGCCTCATGTTAAATGAAAGCTAACAGAATTGAAAGAGGAAACACATAACCCTAATCACTATGGGATTATTAATCTATTAGTAATGAATGGACTGATCAGATAAAATCATCAACGAGAATGTAAAACATTGGAATGAAATAAATAATGTATCTAATTGACCTGAAGAAAACACAGAATTCAAAGCTTTGGAGAGCGGCTTCCGGGTATACCTGGTACGCTGTCCGAAGGCCCCTGCTCGCTCTGCTGCAGAGGAAGAGTTAGTGGCCGGTCCCTCCAGGCAGCAGTCTGTACACTCACTTTGGCAGCTTTAACATCCTCTTACCCTTTTATAGTAAATGTTTGGTGCTATGAAAGTAATAAGACATAAAGACGTACTCTCTTTAGAACATGAGTTCTAGCACTGGTATTAGGCAAAATGTTCCAAATACGTGGAAAAGCTCCCCACATGATAGTTAAAAACGTACTGCCATTAAAATAGTATTTCAAGAGATTTAATGGTATTGGAATATGTTCACAATCAAATCTTGAATAAAAGAGTATAAAATGTAAAATATTAAATCCCAATTGCATGGAATAATTTATGTACGTGGTATCTCCCTGAATCTCTTCTGTGACTGGCAAATACTAGATAGTCTTGTGAAGACACTGTCAGAAGAAGCAATTTTCTCATTTCTCTCACAGAACAGGGTCCCCTCTATTTCCCTTCTTGAGTCAGAGTAATTTATAAAAATGAGTCCTTGATATTGAGAGACCACGAAGCTTGGTACTAAATTTAACTGAAATGTTGTGGGTTTTCAAAGTCTTACAAGGCTATCCCCATTCTCCTTGTGAGAACATAATTTATTCACTTTTTTTCTGAGTTAAAAAAGACAAAACATTCATAATCTACATTCTTGAGGTTCACCCCAAATCTGAAAGCTGTTATTGACTCGAGAACTTTGCAAGGCTAGCTTCAAAGTGCATAACAAGTGGAATTAATTCACCCCAAACACAGCATGTTTGGCAATCTGGACTTGACACAGTTAATCTAAAACATATTCTGCTTTTCTCCTGTTTCTGGGGCTTCATCATTCACTGTATGATGCTCTCCACTGCTTTCTTCTGTGTCCTCACCCTACCTGGGGTCGCTTACTGGCTGGAGAGTAGCACTGTCACCCCCATCTCCATAGCTCCGGCAGGGCATACCCTGCTGGGCATTACATTCCCTGGTTACTCCTCTGGGGAGCGAGACTCGCTCCAGCCAATAAGGGCAACCATCATAAAACATCATTTTATTTTTTAAATTAATTTTATTGGTGCAGTTTAGATATACATGACATTCACATTCATCATAGTGAATCTGCACCTGTACATGATACATCTCGATTTTCCCTCTTCCCTGCACTTCCATTCAACTCCCCTCACACCCTTATTTACAACAACTTTGTTTCCATTTCTCCATCTTTTCACTTCTTTTCCTTTCCTTCTCTCTTCCTTTCTCCCTCTCCCTTTCCCAGTTCCCCTTCCCATTTGAACTTTGGCTATGAGGACCAAATGTATAATAGGCATTTTATAAAGTATCTACAAGGAAGAACCACACATGTCAGGATGTTGGAAAACTTCCTATGAAGCAAATGGTGGAAAGAAACCTGGAAGAGAGTTATCTTGGATGATGAACTCTGACCTTAAAGAGACACTGAGGAGCCAGAAGTTCTGTAGATGGGAAGTGACTTTTTCGACATTTGTTTCTTTCCTTTTGTGTAATCTTTGATCTTTCTTACCAAACAAGTGAACACTTTAACAGTTCCAGTTTCAGTATCTGTGAGTGTCACTTAAATTAGCTTACCCATCAGCATCAAGAGGACAATAACATGGGAATGAAAACCCTGCATCTAAAGGCCTGGGTGGTGCAGGGCAGGGACACTGCTGGGAAATAAGCAGCAGAGTCTTCACCTCTTTCTAAAGATAACAAGGAAACACTTCTCATGTTAATGGCTGCAAAATCTCTCCATAAACGCGAAGTCCAGTCTGAATTAGATTACGCCATGGAGAAGTTCCCCACAGTTTTTACCACTTCCGTCTTTTGTGGCTCATAAAAGAATCCAAAATCCCATCAAGTTGAACTGTAATGCTACACTGTGAAGGATTAACAGCCAAATCTCAAATCCTTTCTAGTTCCCAAGTACCTGTATTAGTCCCATTGTGTTAGTGGCAGTGGGGTTGCTGTTTTGGTTGCTGTGCAAGTTGTTCAGTGAGCCAGAGTCATCGGAGAGTTGTCTGCTGACGCTTCGGAATGGCATTTCCATTGTGTAGAAATTCTAAACCAAACAATACGGAGAATAATTTCCTTTAGAAGTGAAATGTGAATCCATTTTACATGCCTCCCTTGAAGATTTGTAGTTCCGAATCTTACAAAAGCAGAAGAAAAAAATGAAGAAATAAAGTTAAAAAGTGGAAAGCTTTTAACAGCGAGGATCACACACACACATACACACAAGCACAATGTTTACCATGCAGTGATTGTTTAGATGGACTCTGCCTTGGGAATACATAAGAGGGGCAGGACACTGTAAGCAGAAAAAATGTGGGTGTAAGAGGCCAGTCCTAAAGGAGAAATGTTTGCTCTTCCCACAGTGCTTGCACTTAACAATTGGAAAAGTTCATTCATGAGCCAGACGTGGTCATGCCTTGTGATCAGCCAACTTGCTTTTGGAGTCAGTGTTTCACCACACATTCAGGAATGCCCAATGGCCTTTTGTTATTCTAGCTTGTTTCTGTTCGATAGTTTAACTCTTCTCCTTCCTCTGGCCCTGGTAATGAAATGTAGCACCTCTCAGAACATTGCTTTGTCTCTCCAGTTTCTCTGTGGTGCTTGGTTTTCATTAATAACATGGTGGTCTTGTCATTTTTCTTCACTGGGAAGCTAGCAGCTCAGTTTCTTCCTCAATTTCATTGATTCTTGTGTTAGTTTTCCTTCACTGTGACAAAATACCTAAGATATTCAACTTATAATGATGAAATAATTCATTTTCACCCACAGTTTGGGAGTTGTCAGTCCATATCTCATTAGCCTGTTGTTTTGGGAACTGTGGTGGGACAGTAGATTGTGGGGATGCATGTGACAGAGGAAGCTCCCCCATGGCAGCTGGGATATGTAAGAGAGACCAGAAGGGTCAAGTGCCCATATTCCCTTCAAGGCTCCCGATGACCTAACTTCCCTCCTTTAGGTCCCACCTCTTAAAAATTCCTCACTTCCCACTAGTGCTATGGGCAGGGAATCAAGGTTCCCACCCTCCCACCAGTGCCGTGGGCTGAGGGCCCAGTTCCCCCCTCCTGCCAGTGCTGTGGGCAGGGGCCCAGTCTTTAACAGACTGTTCATCCAAACCACTGCAAGGACTGGGCTGGACCTCCCTTAGGCCATCCATCAAGTGCATCGCCAGGCTCTGATTCTTTCAGTTACGGCACAATCTCTGTGTTCACACTGTGTCTCTGTTGAGCAGGCCAAAGCTCTTCACAACATTGACTGTGGAAATCCACTAATCACAAACCTTCTAGGAGTCTGAGATGAGGTTTTAGATGTGAAATTGTATAAAAAAATTTAAGGAGAACAAAAGGAAAAGAAATGAGGAAAATCTGCATTAGACATAGTTGTGTTCTGTGCTCTGCTTTTAGGTTCACGAATGAGGAGGCCCATCACGCAGGCTTTGCTCGTCCCGCCTGCAAACGCTCCTCAGCCGGGCTTTGGTATGCTTTGGGACGCCCCTTGGTTTTGTAGAACAATCCTGCTCTCTTGTGTATTTACCTACTCGGTTTTGTGGAAAGCAAATGTTATTACCAGTATGACGATGTGGTGAGAATTTGATGGTTTCAATTCTACAATCGAAACTTTTATAACCTTACATTAAGGGAAAATTTTACATAATGGGACCTGCTGGAACAAAATCTCCTAACTGGGGGCTGGGGATTTAGCTCAGTGATTAGAGTGCTTGCCTTGCAAGCACAAGGCTCTGAGTTCGATCCCCGGCACCACACACACACAAAAAAAAAAACCAAAAAAAAAAAAAAACAAAAAAAACCCAAAATCTCCTAACTGTTGCATTACAAAGCTGATATTTTTGAAAACAGAGCACGGGAACTAAGCCTCCTCATTGTGCATTGTCTGCTGAGCTGGCTGTCGTTAGGCACCAGAGACAGGGAAGGAAATACCCTCTTGCCCAGTTCCCATCGTAAACAGCAAGAGCGGCAGGCTCAGCCTGAGAAGACTTCAGCAATTGGAGTGAGAACTCTGCTGGTGGGAACATGAGGAATGTGGTTACAGTCCCACAAATCCTTGATGTTCTGTAATTTTTTTAAATATAATTTGCACTCTGTTGTTCAGGTTAGATCATCTCACTTGATCTGTTCTTGTGCTCATGGACTTGGGAAGAATTCAAGAAATACCATTCAAAATACGTCGCTTTGGTGTGCTGACTACTTTGAACCCAGGGTGAAAGGGAAGAGCAGGTAGAGGTTCTATCTGCTTAAATTCGATTCTCCAAAAGAGCTCGCATGTCACACATTTTCTCCCTGAGAAATCTTAACCAGAAGGGATGTTTACGTCTCACTGGACCATCACTTATTCTCCCAGGGCCGCTCCACACCAAGCTCAGGTCACCACACATTTCCTCCCCTTGACCCAGAACTTGAGTCTACCACCCAGAAGCTCAAAGCCCCGATTTCTTTCTTCAGGATGTTACATAAACATTAATGATCTGCAGAGATTGTTGAATCTTATCTAGCATCATACTTACCTTGGAATTGCACAGTTTGCGGGATTCTTGCACATACATAGTTAAGATGAGGTTTGCACTCAGTAATCTGTCTCTTGTGAATTTAATGTGTAGCCCAGATGAGAACCTGAAAGGGCAAAGAGAAGTCATTTCCATTCCTTCCAACGTGTTCCTTTCTTCTCTCTTTTCTGGCAGTGTGCCTAAATAATTGAAAAATCTATATTTTCACCTTCTCTGCCCCTTTTCTTTTCCTTTTTCTCTTTCTCCTCTTTCTCCTTCTCCATCTTCTCCTCATCCTGCTCATTCATCTTCCTCCTCCTCCTTTTCCTCCTCCCCCTTCTCCTTCCTCTCTTTCTTCTGCTTCTCCTTTGTCTTCCTCGTCTGCTTCCTCCTCCTCTTCTTCTTCATCCTTTTCTCCTGGCCCTCCTCCTTATCGTCATCCTCTTTCTTCTCCTTTTCCTTCTTCTTTTTCTATTTCTCCTTTGACTTCCTCTTTTCCTCCTCTTCCTCCTCTTCCTCCTCCTTTTTCATCTTCTTGTTCCTTATTATAGTATTCAGTCCTATTTTATGTAGTTCATCTTTATATCTTATTTCTTTGCTGGAGCTTTCCTTTTTCCATTTATTTCAGAAGTATTTGCAATGACCTCTTCAAATGGTTTTGTGATAATTGCTGTTAGTCTTTGTCACCTACAACTGTGTCTTGTTTTTCACTTCTGTAGACTGTCTTTTGCTTCCGTGCAAATATTTGGGGTGCACTTTCAACATTTTAATACTGTTTTAAATCTTGTTCAAATACAATGGAGAATGTCGATTGTCAGTTTTTTCCCCAACCTGGTAATCAACTTATATTCAGGTGTGTTAAGTTCAGGTGCAAACTTAAACCCGCATTCAGTGTTCTTTGGTTCCAATGTCATCTCATTTTTCAAACTTTTAGCAATTTGAGTTTTTTTCTTTCCTTTTTTTCTGGTACTGGTAATTGAATCCAGGGCTTTCATATCCACAGATCCTTTTATTTAATGATTAATTTTTAAATTTTCGGACAGAGTCTCACAAAGTTGCTAAGTTGCCCAGTCTGAGCTCAAACTTGCAATCCTTCTGCCTCAGCCTCCCAGAGTGCTAGGATCACAGGCACGTGCCACCTTACCCAGCACTTTCTTATTTTGATCTGTCCCATCTGCATTCTTCTTCGTGTCCAGGCTGGGCTTTGGACACTGTCTTTTGTTTTTCTGTCTGCTGGATCCTAGCAGACCTCAGCATGAACAGCTCACAGGAAGCCCAGGGATTCACATGCTGCTGAGTGTGGTTGCTGGCCCGCATTCTTCCTTCATCATCTCCACAGCACTTCCCACCTCCAAGCGCTTCCGCCTTCCTCTTGTCTGTGCAGGAAGCCTGAACTTTGGTCAAATTCTGCTGCACAGTGCTGAGACAGTGCTTGAAGCCAGAAACGAGGGACTGAGGGACAGAGCGAAGGGAAGAGTCAGTGTGGGTTCCCCGCTGAACAGGAATACAGCATTCTCCTTCTAAATCCCAAGTGTGGTAACCAATTTAACTCACCAAAGGCAAGGAAATTATAATTTTAAAAGGGTTTGCAAATCTGCTTTCTTTAAGCACCAATATCAAATCTTTGAGACTCTCAAGAAGTTGCATCATCCTTTTTAGTATTATTTCAAACTTAATGCACATATGCTTTGATTGAAAACCTCTTATTGCCCATCAGCATAAGCCATTTTAGCTCGCAGCAAGAGCTCCCTGTGTGGCAGAGCGTGGAGACCCAAGCACACTGGAATAAAATAAAACCACTCTATGCTGAAGCACATTCCGTAAAGGCAGGACGCAAAAACCACAGGATACTGCATACCAGGTCCTGGTCTGTGACACAGAGTCCTTCAGCAGGCTCCCTGGCTTCTGTGTTTTGTTTTTAAAGAATTATATGTGTATGTTTCTTTCTGTCTGGATCTGCAGGAGGTGCGTCATGGATATCTTCAGTACGTCACTTTTCCATCAAATGAGTGCTTCCATGCACTCGGTATGTAGCGCTTACACACCTTTTTGTGTTCAGTGTAATAAGCATCACGTCCATTTTATCAGCAAGGTAGACTGAGGCCCAGAGACAGTTAGGAGCATACCAGCTTGTCAGTGGGATGCAGAGAGAAGCTGTTTCATGTTTCTCCATGTGCGATGAGCTTTCCACTGTATTATTTTGCCTATATAATTATTTGATTTATTTTAGCAGGACAGGAATTAAGCTTACATTATTGAATACTGGATCAATAATAATGCTCCATTGTGTGAATTGTATGAATAACTTACTATTATAAAAAGAAAAACATGAACTCCTTTAATGATAATTTATGGAGGTCAGTTCATATGAGATAAAAGAAGAAAACTGTGGACAGCATCAGGGATGTTGGGTAAAGAATGTAAGATCTGCTGTCTTCAAGGGTGTTGGTAAAGAAGCGATAAGACATTAGCTTTTAAAAATGCAAATGGTGTACAAGTAAAAGAACACTATATTTAACATATGAAACTGATTTTGAAGTCTCCATAGCAACTACTGAAATGTTCAGCATAAATTATGTGATTAAAGTTATCAAAGATAGCTTTCTTTCAACCTAAGCAAATTCAAACCAGATGAAGATCTGGTTCTTTTTCAGAATTTTCTACCAAGCACACCTCTGGATGACAATTAGAACAGCTTTTATCTGTGATTGGCAAGTCTGATTAATAATTTTAGAGATGAAATATATTCCTTTAATATAAGTGGAATCTAGGGCTAATCTCTATATCAAAGAGATGTGCTTGTATTAGTTTGGTGGCTTGTATTATTTTGATAGCACGTGATGATTCTACCCTGGAGAAAAGTAGGGACAAAACTCCTTATTTTACCATACATGGTGATAGGCATAGTACACTTTACCTTATTCTTTATACTACTTCATGATATGATGGGGTGGGTGTGTGTGTGTGTGTGTGTGTGTGTGTGTTAGTTTTATTCTTTGCATTACTTTATATGATTACTGTATTTGTATTTAGTTGTGTTAGGGACATTTGCCATGAACAATTACATACTAATGGCCACAAAGGGTAGCTGAATATATCACCTTAGAACATGCGACTTTGGTTTAAAGATTATTTTGAGCTGAAGGCACTTGAGAGGAGGGTACAAGAAAAACTATCTTTCCTCTCACTGTATCCCTAAAAGCAGGGCATACATTTATTGAAATGTACCCTCTCCCTCTTTCTACCAGGAAGGGCAACATCTTATCAATAGAGATGACTCTATTGATGGCTTGGAGCCTACACATTGCCACTATGTATGACATAACGTGCTGCCGCTGGCATCTCAAGGTTCTTTTTCTCTATCTTAGCATTTATCTAAAAATGTTTTGCTGAACATGTCATTAGAATGCTAGAATGATAACTACCTCTTGAATAATTACTCCTTTTTGAGCATCTCTCATGTACAGAATCTGCCAAAAATGTATACACACTTCAGGAAAAGAAAAACGTGTACAAATATTTTATATTAAATTTATTGAAAAAAATAAATTTATTGAGGCATCATGAGATTAATAAAAGATATCTTTGACCTCTACAATTACAAGAGGTGCCCGAAGTGGTGGCCGTTGGGTTCCAGGCATTTATTAGTACAGCGAACTGCTCCTTGGGTGACCTTGGTCATTGAGATCACAGCGCGTGCATTTTCCATTTCTTCTCTGAGGGCCGACAGTGTAGTGGGTTTTCTGCAATACATAACACCCTCTAGGGTCTCCCATCTGTTGAACAAAAACATTATACTGTCTTTCTTTCCCTGAAATGTGTATACATTTTTTTCTGACTCTGTATCTGTGAGATGTACATGTTAATGAATTTCTGTTGATTTTTCTCTTACCATCCTTCCTCTCGTTTCTCTTATTGTCAGGGATTTTAACTAAGAACTCATAAGAGTAGAATGAAAAATTTATCCCCCCTTCTACAGTTAGAGTTCAGTGTCAAAGTCAGAAAAGTTTATGCTCTAAATAATAAAATCACAGGTCCTTCATGGATATCTGCAGCATCATTTTGTAAAACACATTCGGTTTGATCTTTTCAATGTCCGTATCTATAATTGTGTGGCATCTAATGCACAGTTTTGTGTAATTTTGTCCATCCACACACCAAGTCACCGTAGCACTTCAAGTATCATTTTGGTGTAGTTTTTAAAAAATTCCATTGAGCTCTGAGATATCTAGATGGACCAAAGTGGTTGAGTGTGGCCATCTAAAAAATACACGGCAATACAAACACAATTACACAGCAGGGGATATTAAAGTCGGGTTCAAAAATAGGCTATATAAAATGGGCCAGAGCCAGGCATGGTCTTGCATACCTGTAATTGCAGCACTTGGGAGGCTGAGGCAGGAGCATTGCCACAAGTTTGAGGCCAATCAAAACAGACACAATGCATAATGTGCATGCATATTGCAGATATATCCCTAGTAGGAGGGAATACTAAACCAGCAGAGAGAGACCATTTGACATAAGGACAGAATGGAATGTGGACGGGATGCCTGCAAAACAGGAAAGACAACAAAAGTGCTCACATGTGTCTGGTGGATAAAAGCTGCCCTGTCCTTACTGCTTTTTCACAGCATACCTTTGAAGAATATCACATTTTTGAGAATGACCAATAACATACTGATTTTCATTCACCTCCTTTATTTCCCACAGCTGTATGGTATAATATGTATTTCTTGTTATGGTTTAGATCAAGAATGACCCTGCAGACTCAAGTGCTTGGAGGTAGTGGGCTTTCGGAGGGTGACTGGCTCCTGGGGCTCCTGGGGATCAAATCAGTCAGCTAGAGCTGACCTGCAGCTAAGAGCGGGTGCGGGTGGAGGTGATCACAGGGCTGTGGCCTGGAGGGTGCGTCTCCCTCGCGGCTCCCCCTGCCCTCTGCTTCCTGGCTGCTGTGTGTGAGTGGCTGACCTCTGCCAGGCCCCCCACAGTGCCCCTTCTGCCTCGGAGCCCCCCAACTGCGGACTCTGCAATGAGCCAAAATAAACTTCTGCTTTAGACTGTGGGTGTCCAGTATGGTGTCCCAGTGATGAGAAAGGGGCTAAAATGTTTGTGTAATTTTTTCAGCAAGCTTGCTTCATTGCCCTTTCTCAACCCCTCTCTTGGTTTGGTTCACTTTCCTCATTCTGCCTTTTCTCCTCTAGTGGGACACTAGTCTTCCTTCTCAGTGCCACCTTCTTTTGTTTGTTTTGATAGCTTTGTCTCTTCCTCTGCCTTCATTTTCAGAGAGGGCCTTGGGTTTGTCTTCCACATTACTGAACTGGATTTCTGAAGTGTCAGTTTTCTTTTTCTTATGTCTGCTGTCGATTTCAAGTTTCCTCCATTCCTGCACACAATCCAGTTTTTATTTACCAGGATACTCACTAGTTCTCTGCTTGCAGTTCACTAATCTTCCTCCATAAATGATACCATTTCTTCACATTTCATTCCTTGTGTCTTAATGTTGGGAATGGATAGCAGGAATGAGTTGGCATTTTTTTTTTTAAATCTCCTTTAAGGCTTTATGCATTCTGATTACTGAATTTTTACATAGCTTGTAGTTCTAGCATGCTGTTCTAAATCTGTTCTTCCTGATGTAGATTTTATAGGAAGTTTTTCTCTGTATTATGACATGTTACCCATCTCACTTTCATTTCTAATGCCACTTGCAATTTTCTTCTTTTTCGTGAGAGTGGAAAGATTTTATCTGTGCATACTCAACATTTAACCTGAAAATTATAACAGTTTTCAAAGCTTTTTAATATGCAGTGATCACAAAGGAACACTATAAAAATAAAAATGAGTACTTTTAATTAGGTCCTCAACATTTACCACATTTTCCTCTTAGACTTTTATATGAATTAATTACAATGGCCTCATAAAATAGGGATAGTTTTTATCCAAATTGAGATGGTACAACTGAGGCTGAGGGTAGGTAAAGTTTGTACTCGGTTAGTAAACCAGAGAACAAAGTACAAGCTCAGGAATTTTAGATCCAAAGCCCATGATATTAAGACTCTGCCAATTTTTCTTTCATTTGGGGTGTATTTGCCTCATAAATTTCTCTTACCTGAACTTTGAATTGGTCCGGTGTTCTGGCCGCCCGCTCTACAATAGCTCACGTGTCCTTCTCTAACATAGTGACAGATTCTGGGTTCTGACACTCGTTTGAGAAGCCTCTTTCTCTCTGCCAGGTCACTGGCATAGATTTGCTGAATGACTTATAAAAAAAACTAGGGTCACCGGAAAGTCAGTTTCTCCATCACAATACTTCACAGGGTCTTTGTCCCCCCACAAGGTTTCAGACATCTCCAAGAGTTTGGCTTCTCAACACGGCAGCACAGCTTCATTTAGCACCTTAAGTGGACAATTACATCAGTCTGATGCCATCCAGAAAACAGAAATGTGGCAGTGTCAGCCCCCCCAGGACCCTTCAAAGCCCCTGCCTTTAGGGTTACCCACTCACACAAACGGTCAGCCAACTTCATCACGGTTCCCGAAACCTGGACTCATAGAGTACGAAAAACATGGGGAGTGAAGTGTTTGTTTATCCTGTCACATATCAGAAAATATTAGTGAAACAGGGCTGGGGATTTAGCTCAGTGATTAGAGTGCTTGCCTAGCAAGCACAAGGGCCTGAGTTCGATCCCCGGCACCACAAAAAAAAAAAAAAAAAAAAAAATCAGTGAAACAAGGTGCTGAAGACTTGATTGGAGGCAAAAGTATCCTTACCAAAGATTTTGCAAAAAAACAAAAAATTCACTTTACATATTAGAAACATAAGAATCTTCAGTGTAAATTTTAAATTTCTGTATGAACTTTTGAAGGTAGATTTGCAAGTAATAAATATAGGGAATATAAATTAAGGCCTAAAATGTGATCATTTGGCAAAATGGTGATGGTAGAGAGTTTCTGGGGCAGGGAACTGTCATATTTTCAAATTGTCCCACCAATATGTCCAGTTTTGAAGATTTTATAAATAATTAGCATTAATTCCTCCTGAAAGTTGTGGTAAAATTAAATAGTGATGTCACCTGGGTCTGAGCTTTGTCTGTGGGTAGTTTTTTTGATTACTGATTGAACTACGATTTTCTGTTTCTTCTTGAGTCACATTTGTTAGTTTGTGTTTTCCTGGAAATGTTTCAATTTGTCTAAATGATCTAATGATTTGGCATACAATTGTTCATAGCACTCCTTTAAATTTTTAAGTTTAATTTACCAATTACTTAAATTAAGTTTTTGTTGTTTTCTTATTTAGACTGATTGAATTGTTTTATCCATTTTTATTTAACGTGACCCAGAGGTAGATCAGTGTGTCTGTAGGAGTTTTGTTTTTTATGTATCTGGCTACTCTGAATTTATGACTTGCCTTTGAATTAAGTTTATTTTCCTAATGTATCACTTTAGGTTTTTTTTTTTTTCCCAGTTTTGATTAGTATATGCCTGCAGCACATCCTGTTTACATCCCTGTGAGAGGTTGGTGCATTGACATTACACACTTTATTCTTTTTGCATCCCCTTTCCCGCCTCTCCTTCCATCCTCCCTCTGTCCCTTGATCTCCTTCTCATTTGAACAACATCTATCTCCCTGTTTCCTACTATCTACCTTTTACTTTGTTCTCTGTATTTCAAGTCTCTCATACTTCATGGTGGATAAATACCACCCTTTTGTTATATAGATTTACAGTAAATCAGATGTTCTTCCTGATGTTACAGACACACCCAGCTCTTAGGTTTCAGTACGTGTTGGCTGATTGTCATTTTCAAAAGTGGCCTGTGGTTGCAGCTTCTCCTCCTGACTGACCGGGGACATTTAGGCTCTTTTCCTGCGGCACGTTTTGAGCTCTGTGTTTGAGGTGAGCTCTGATCCCAGGAGAACTCTACTTACCTATTTATTTCCAGATTCTTTCTCTAGTAAGTGTGCTTGCATTTGGGTTTAGCATGTATCTCTAATAAATTTACCCGTTTCCTTCTAATTTCTTTTCAAGAGAGCCTTCCATTGTTCTCAAGTGTTCTTAGGTGTTAACTTCTCCATAAATTCACACACTGAGTCTCCTGGCTTTTCCTACACTCAAAGGAATCACGGTGTGCAGAGTTGCCTTTCTGAGTGCTTGAAATTTCATGTCTGGGTGCAGTCATTTGCACAGCGTAAACTACGCTGTCTCCACTTTATGTCGCAGCAAAGTATTTTGATAATTCGAGATCGGGTGATTGGAGTGCCGCTTCACAAACACCTGACCCGTCTCCGAAGCTTCTCCATGTTCATTTCACATTTGTCACTCGCTGAAGAAGCTAATTTGGGTTTCAAAACAAATTTATGTTAAATAGTAGTTTGCCTTTACTGCTGTGTGAACGTCTAAGTGTTTTCTGTCTCCAAGCTAAAAATAATATTAATAAATTACTCCCGTATACTCAATAATGACATCAAATATGGAGATTTTCTTAAGATAGCATAAATTTCAGCAATTTAATTAAGTTATTTACCTTTTGTGGAATTATAACATGAAATCCAGCAGAGCACTCTGTATACATGTTTTGTTAAGTAACAAGAAGTGTGCAGTATTTTAGAAAGCACGTGACATGGTACATTTGCCAAAAATATCTCAATGTCCACAGTTTATGAGTGCGTAGCATGGTGCGATGGCAAAGGGGAGGTGTGGAGAAAGTGCACCTCATATTAACGCTGTCAGGGCAGCTGAGATTTGAAGTTGCTGTCCCAAGTTTTCTCTGCTTCACCTTTTTATTAAGACTTGGATTTTTTTTTTTTTTTTTTTTTTTTTTTTTTTTTTTTTTTTTTTTTTTTTTTTTTTTTTTTTTTTTTTTTTTTTTTTTAGTTTTTAATCATTCCTGGTGAGAACCACAGAACAGCTTCTTAAAGAGTTTTCTGTTTACCAGATTTCACAGTTTCCTGCCTTCACTTCAGTCCCCATTGTGGAAAAGAATGGTGACTCATTTGCAAACTGAATCCCAATTACATAGAAGACACAGATTCTGGTCTGGCCTCTCCTATCCATCTCCTACCACTCTCTCCACTCTTCCCTTCCCCAGGACCCCGCTTCCTGCCGTGCAGTTCCTTCTGCCCAGCGCTCCTCCCGGAGCACCCCAGCCCTCCTTCCCAGCCCGCCCTGACTCCTCTGACTGCTGTGCTCTCCTCCTGGAAACTGGTCTCTATGCAGGCAGGGAACCTCCCTGTTCTTGTCTCCTTGGTGTCCACAATAGTGAGAGCTACACTGGATGCGTAGCTGACGTTACGTAAGGGTTGATTGTAGGTGTAAATGAGCTGGTTTCAGTACCAAGTCCCTTCTGTTACTCTGACCTGCTTCACCCCTGGCTCTTCAATGTGATCACCAGGTTATTAAAAAAAAAAAAATCCAACATTTCAAATTTTCAGAGTGAATGAAGTGAGCTTTCTTCATGCCCTTGGCCTTCCCACAATGGGAATGGCATTGGAAAGCCCAGCGTGTTGAAAGTGCAAAATCTGGGTCCTGCTCGGGCCTTTCCAAGGGTTAAGGAAGGAAGGGCAGATGCTGTGAGAGGGAATCCTTCACCTTGAGCCTTTTCAGAATGAGCTCATCTGCGATCATTGACCGTCTGCACTGCCTGGTTTGCTGTGACATTCTTGTGGTGTTGCACAGTGAGGCGAAGTCCGTGTGTGCGTGGGGGAGAACCAGAATTACAGGTGGAACTTTAATCACAGTTAATACACTTGGCTGTCAAACAGTGTAAGGACAGGGGAAGACTTACATGCACATTACTAAGCCAAAGTAGCCAGTCTGAAAGGAATACATACTGTCTGTTGCCAACTATCGGCATTCAGGGAAGGGACAGACCATGGAGACCATCAAAGGGTCAGGGTTAGTGAGAGGGAGGAGATGGTTGTGGAGCACCGTGCATGGCTGGGCAAGGAAACCACTCTGCACTGTGGTCCTGGGGGGCCTGGGTCATCATACATGTGTCCAAATGATTCACAAAAACAAGAGTAAGCCCTAGGAAGATTGTAGACTCTGGGGCACAGTAAAGTGTCCCCGGGCTCACTGACTATAACTGAAGTATGCTGTGGTGCAGAGTGCTGGTGATTGGGAAGGATACGCAAGTATTGGGGGGCAAGGAGAAGTCAGGGAGATTTCTGTACTTTTTTCTCATTTTTGTTGTGAACCCAAAACTGCTCTAGATTGAAAGATGTTAGAAAAATAAAGGGTACGTGGACAGCACAAAGGAATCACGGCGGGGTCCCCTCTTGGGGGTGCGCTGGTCATTCAGCAGGTGTGTTGGGGCCGACTGCACAAGCTGTGTGATGACGGCAGACACCGAGAACCACCTTCCTACAAGAACATGCTTCCCCCCAGGTCGGGATCTGGGCCATCAGGGATTCCTCGCCTGGCTGGCCAGGTCTCAGCTGCTGTTCGCTGAAGTCAGGCACGACGTGGGTGCTTGGACGGTGCTCTGCCTTCAGGGCCACTTCCGCCCTGAGCTCGGAGGAGAGATTAACAACATTCGGAGAAGCCGTGATTTGAAACCCTTTTAAATATAATTTCAGTAATGCCGCTGTGAGGCATCAGGAATCCCAGAGGGAACATTAGTGGTGTTTTCCTTCCAAAAACCTAAATTTCATTTTGAAGAATGAAGGGCCCAGAAAATTTAAATTTAAAAATGATCCTCAAGTCTCCACAGGCATGGATCCACGTTGCTATAGAATGTCTCCCAGATCTGATCATGAATAATTTTAAAATCTCAAGTCAGATTTCCATTTCTTGGGAAGATTTTATTTACTCCTGAGTTATGGGAAACAGCAGAGTGAAAGAGAACTATGAGTCTGTTTAACGCACTAAATTCACCATATTAAAGTCACTGTGGGTTGAAAGCCTATGTTACTTGGAACTGTAGTCCTAAGACTCTTGGGCAGATTGCGCGGCAGAAGCACCCAGCTCTCTGCTGAGCCCAAGCTGGCTTCCGGGGCTGCCCCTGGGGGAGTCTGTGGCTGCTGCTCGATTTGGGCTCTGCCGCAGAACCTGCTCCTGTTTGTTCCTGCTGACTCTGCCCTGGAGACCTGAGGTCCTCCCGGGTCCCTGTGTGCCTGCCCGCCCTCCGTGCTGGCTCTAGTCTATTTCCACCTATTCGACTTTTGCCACATTCTCAGAACCTACTGCTTTTAGCAGGCTGCTTAGTGACCAGAAAAGGCAAGTTTTCGATGATTTTTCTGAGCTATGTGGAATCTCCATTCCCTGAGAAAGGTTCTGTTCAGTCTGATAGTAAATTTTCATTCCTTAAAGGACCTTATCAATTTTAATTTATGTTTCAGGGAGTGAGGGAGAAAAAATAGGAAATCTTGTTCTTCTTTTTAAATTTTATTTTAATGGTACATTTTAGATGTACATAGTGATAGCATTCATTACAGGGGATTTGTACCTGTAAATGACATATCCTGTTGCTTCTTTTTTTTCCCGTTCCCCTCCCCTCACCCCTCCTCCCCCCTCATTTACAAAAACTTTGTTTCCGTTTTTTCCTTCCATTTCTTACTTCTCTTGTCCTCTGTTCCGTTCTACCCTCCCTTGTTCCCTTTCCCATTTGGACATTTTCTTCCCGGAAATCTTGTTTTTAATTTGAGATACTTTTTAAAATTCAAAAACAGTGTGTAAAAACATTGTTTTGAAGACAGTAGCTTAAATGGAAAAATAGGAAACCTTGTTTTTAATTCGACGTACTTCACATTATGAAACACTGTATGGGAGACAATAGATTAGATGTACGTTATCAGCCAGCTCTGATTTATTATTGACTATGCTTGTTATCTTGATCGACTTTTTCCCAAACGTCAGATCCTAGTGGTTGTCCAACCTTGACTTGTGTCCAAGAGGGCAGAGAGGAAGGAAGGAAGGAGCTGGGAAATGAAGAGAGAGAAGATGGGAAGAAGAAAAGAAAGAAGAGCCAATCCCGTGGAGGCCACTTGTGATGGCTAACTTCCTGTGTCACGCAAAAGAGTAAACTTTGAGTAAAGCACATGACCCTTCAAGGTGGGTGGGCATCACAGTCGTTTGAAGCTGTGAGAAAATAAAAAGAATGACGTCTCTGAAGACAAGAGAATTCTCCAGAAAATAGTCCTTGCACTCTAGATACGGATCATTGGCTCCTTTGTTCTCCAGCAATGCAGATTGTTGTGGGAGTAAATGACCTTTACAATTATGTAAGCAAATTACTTAGAATAACTCTCTTTCTCTCTCTCTTCCATCTTCTTCCTCACTTCTCACTCTCCATTCCTTATTGTTTTGATTCTCTGGAGAACCCTGACCAATACAGATTTTGGTAGCAAAAAGAGTTTTAAAGAAACAGATTCTTTTTTTTAAGGACTCTGAATATACTAAAATTTATGATTCTGTTTTTCATAGTTTTCTGTACATTTTTTAGCATTTTGGTAACTAAAACAACAGGTCTTTTAAAAAGTCTCTGTAGTCATTGCAAAACAGGAATAAAAACAGAGCAATTTCTATGGTGGAGAACGTCTGTGACACGGGAGGGAGGTCGTGTTTAGCAAATAAAAGGCTTCAGTGTTGAAAAAAAACCAGATTGTAGGAATCAGTTTTCTCAGAGGACTAGCAACTTGCCTCTGTGACCTTTCTGAAATTCCTCTTTGGAAAGATTATAAAGTCTGCAAGTTGCAATTCCCTCCAGAAGTAGTAAAGCTGTTATTAAGGGACATCAAACTGTAGTCGAGTCACAAAGGAAAACCCCAAAGGATAAATTGGAATCCCAAACTCTAGGCACTGTGATATGTTGGGGCTGACACGGCATTCCAAGTCACTCTCCTACTCTGTCTGTCTTGGGCTTTCCTATACGATATTGCCGTGCTGTCTCAGTTTCAAGAGCTACTGAGAAGCCGAGCGTGCCGAGAAGCCCGTGGTGCATGTCTGTCATCGCAGAACTCTGATAAACTGAGGCCGGCAGACCCCGAGTTTGAGTCCAGCCTCGATTATTTAGTAACTTAACGAGATCCTGTGTCAAAATAAAAATTAAGAAATGATTGGTGATGTAGCTCAGTGAGAAGGTCCTGGGTTCCATCTTTAGTACTAAAAAAAAAAAAAAAAAAAAGAAAAGTGTTGAGATGCTGCATGCCATTGTGGTTCTTGGACAGGCCGTGGGGATGATCCTACACTGGAGGAAAAGACCCTGAAGATGGATTTTCTGAGCAGGTCCTGGGTTTCTGATGTGGATTCTGATGTCAGATTTAAAGGCCCTGGTCAGTCTGTTTCAGGAGTAGAGGATCCGTGGTGGATCGAGTGGTAGAGACACACAAACACCAGTACCACGGTGGGATTGCTCCTAACCAAATACACATGAGCAGGGACTGGAGTGTTTCTGTATACAACACGTGTGCACATTTCATCAGATGATCATAGTGAGGCTGGCTGGCTGCTTCAAGATCACTGAAATAATGGGAAAAACAAAACAAAACAAATGAAACAACAAAAGCAGTGAGGTCAGGGGCTTGAAGTCCCAGCTGAAACCCTACACGATAACCAGTGGGCAGATACTGCTGGAGTGGGGAACATGAAGCCCTGAATCCCCTGAGGTCCTCCTGGGCCGCAGAGGTCGGATCTCCATCCCTGACGGAGCCTTCTGTCCACCTTCACAGGAGAATTTAACCCCAGTGCCCAGCAATGGGGGGGTGCTGTAATGGCCTTGCTGGGGACAATCGTTGAAGCTCTCAGGGCAGAGTCCCTACCCCTTTACCTGCTGGACACATAACTAAATCACGCCCCAGAGTACCCAAGGGTGGCATTCGAAGGATGGCCCATGAGGAGGGATGTTACATTCCTGAAGAACTCCTAGATCTCCTCGTGTATACAGGCAGAAACTTGGGGAGTATGTAGGACTGCGTGTAAGAGTGTGAAGGATGCTGGAATGGACATAAAGTTGGAAATGGTCGATTTGTTGATCTGGGCCCCTGAGATAAAAGATTCGGTGTTTAATGCCACAGCGTGAGAAGTTAGGAAGGGCTCTGATTGGCTGGTTGAAACATGGACCTCAGTTGTCCCACTCTGAGCAAGGTACCAATGCTCATGTCCCTCGATGTGATGTAGACGGAGGACTTGAGCTGGGGACATTGGGTGAGAGAGCGGAGCAGTTACTGAGGACCATTCCCCTACACCATGAGGGTCCTGAAGATGCGCCTTTCACTATGGTTGTGAGAAATGAGTTTGTGAGGAGCACTGGAGTCTTTGCAGACCCCTGAGCTCGCTCTTCTCTGAGGGTCAGATCTCACAGAAGGAGCTGGAGCAGCCAAACCTGGAAAGCTCAGGGCAGAGGGATAACTGGAGTAACTGGATCCTCGGAGGGCAGAGGTGCCACTGAGTCACCCGGGGCTGGCTGGGAGTGGACGCTGCTCAGGTGGTAGAGTCAAAGCAGCAGCCAGAACTCACGGTGGACACAGACCTACGGGATTGGCTGGTTGGTCTCTGAGAAGTGAAATAGGTACGAGGAACACTAAATTTTCAGGATTTGCATGCGCAGAATAGTTTGAGGGTAAGTAAACCAGTGTCCAGTTTGAATCACAAATGTGGGGTTACAGTCCACCCATCAGTTTCCAGACTCGAGGCGAGTTGCAGACTCGAAGTCCCGTGCGTGAAGGTGAGGCCAGGTCCCTGGAAGGCACCAAAGTGGTACTGTTAGTTCCTCTCCTCGCCTTTCCTGTAGGGATCTTTGGCCTTTTCCCAGGGAGCTAAGCACTGAGAAAAGGAAAGAATCAGATCTTTCGGGGCTTGTAGACACCGACTCTGACTGAGAGTATTTCTAAGAGACACAGGATCACTGTGGCCCACAGTCAGTGTAGGGCTCTCCCGGGGGGCCCGTGTCCCCCCAGTTCTATTCTGTTCTTTCCACGGGTGCAGCATGCACAACGGGCATAGACACACTCAGCAACGTGCAGGATTCACACATTGGTCCTGGGATGTGAAACGAGGGCGATTATGAAGAAAAAAGCCAGATGGAATCCACCAAAATTTTCTCCACCTAGGAAGATAGGAAATCCTGAGCCATCTTGCGTTCTGGGAATAGTTGTAGAGATTAGTGTCACCATCAAGGTTGTGAAAGATGCACGAGTGGTACTTTCTTCCGCATTCCCACTCACCTTGCCCTTTGGCAGAGGACAGGAGGACCTTAGAGAATGACAGTTATTATACACTTTCCCACGTGGTGACTCCAGCTGGTGCTCCGGACCAGAAACGTGCTGTTGTTTGCGCAGTTCATACCTTCCATGGCACCTGCAGGGAGATATGGATCTGGTAAATGCTTTTTCCACATACCTATTTGTAAGATCCATCAGAGGCAGTTTGCTTTTATCTTGGTGTGGCCAGCAATACGCCTTCCCCATTTTCTCAGTGTTATATCAACTCGTAAGCTCTATGTCATGATTTCGTTTTCAGGAGCCACAATGACCCTTTCCTTCTCCAAGATACCACACTGGTCCATGATATTGATGACATTATGCTGATTGGACTGTGAGTGAGAAGTAGCAACTCCTTTAGACTTATTGGTGACTTGTCTGTATATCTGATGACAGGAATAAGTGTGACTAAAATTCAGGCCCTTCTTCCTCAGTAGGGTTTCTAGAAAGCTAGGGATGTGGGGTTGGTCAAGACATCGTACTGGGATAAAGGAGAATTAGTGTTGTATCTGTTCCCTTCTCCAGCCAGTAAAAAGCACAGTGAACAGCTAAGTTGCTTGCAGAAGGCAATGGGGCTACAGTGTAGGTATTGGAAGAAGGTAATTATAAATGCCAGTTACAACCATGGGACCAGTTACAGATGTGATGAGCATAATTGTCTTAAGTATTTCATCCTTATTTTGTTACAGGGATGTATGAGTGTCTGTCTACCTGTCTATCACCTTCATCATCATTCCTTTCTTCACTGTCCTATCCACCTTCATGTAGCATAAAATGTTATTTTATATCATAACATTTTAGTAGCGTTAAGTGTATAGCATAGTGTTTAAATTCCAGGATATCAGGAAGAAGACTAAAGATCAATTGAGCATACTGCATGATTTCCTGGCTGTGTGCAGGGAGTTGAATCATGCTAGGCACATGGGTCATCTTGCTACTGTCTCTATTTGAAGATTAAATATTGTTTAAGGAGATAAAAGTTAGGGCCTGTGGACAAGGGCCAGATTCCTGAGATCAATATTGTGTGTCAGTGTGAAGGGAGAGTAATGTTTAGATTGGTGAGCTTTGGGTGAAAGCATAGATTTCTGTATTCTAGCTGGGCCCAGCAGAAGTTGCACAAGAAGACCACCTCCTGGTTCCTCGGCAGAGGCCTTCAGACTGGGCATGTGTGTGGGCTTAATGCTTCTGTTAAGCCTTTGTGTTGTCCATAAGAGAGAAGAAAAAGGCATAAATGGGTTAAATAAAAAGGTAGTAAAGAGGACCAGGTTTCTGCTAACTAGAACACTATTCCCAGAGATAGGATCTGTGCGTGCGTGTGTGTGTGTGTGTGTGTGTGTGTGTATGCAAGCACGTTTATGTGTGTGTGTGCCTGTGTGTGCAAGTTCATGATGAAAGTCAAGAAACCAGAAATGGATGTGAGTGGGACTTCATAACTTAAATGCATCAAATTAGACAGTATCTGTTTTAATTAAATTCTATTCCGTAATGAGAACAATCTTAAATATTACAGCCTTGTGTAGAGATTGAAGGTACAGGTTCAGTAGTGAAGGATCCCTTTCAACACAAATTGTCTTGCCTGAACCTGTGAAGACACCGTGTGTGGCCTCAATATTGAGTCATTTCTTGAAAGTTTCACATTCATTTTATTAGGAGATAAAACCATGGTGTAAGGCCATTTTCTCCTGGCTGGTGTTTAAAGAAGACTTAGGTAGCAAAGCATATTAATGTTTTCTTATTTTTAATTAAAATTTTAGTGCAAATTATTACTGGATTGTGGGAGAGATCAAGTCCATTGAGATTGACTAAATTCATGGCTCTGTGTAGAGTTTAGGGACATGAAATAGTAACAAATTCTAATCCTATATTGCAAAAATGAAATCTTTAAGTATCATGAATATTTTAAAGGCAGCCACAGAATCTCTTTTGCTCTTGCAGGGGTCCAATGTGTTTGGTGGTTTGCAGGTGAGTGAAGCATACTGATTAAATTATAGTAATGCTTAATAGTTTATCATGGGCACTTCAGGAAATAAGTGGGAAACAAAGAAATATGTGAATATCACATTAGTGCATTTTTGGCGGGGGTTGCTGGGGATCGAACTCAAGGCCTTGAGCTTGCTGGGCAAGCCCTCTACCGCTTGCGATAAATCCCCAGGCCCGCTGTAGTAGATTTTTAATAAGATATTCATACTAGGCTCTCTTCTTGAGAAAACCAGGAAACAGTAAATAAACCTTGAAAATAAATAAGCCAGATGGGTGTGGTGGCACATGTATGTAATCCCAGCATTCTGGGAGGCTGAGTCAGGAGGACTGCAAATTCCACCTTAGGCTGGACAACTTGACAACTCAGCAAGACCCTGCCTCCAGGTAAAAGTCACAGGGTCTCAGGCAACAAAGTGGCTGGCTGTGAGGAATTTGTGTTGTCCCTGAACTCCAGGTGTGGGATGTATTAGCAATGCAAGTGGAATCCAGCATCCGAGATAATAGAACAAAAGCAATTAGCTTTATCTGACTAATTAGGGCATAAATAATTATAATGATCAGTCTTGTAGAAAATAAAAAAGACTCATTAAAAGGAGGGTAAGAACAGGAATGCAATGTTAATTTGGTCAAGGTGCCTAAACCATATTGATTCTTTAAATGGCCATTCTCGAGTGTCCAAAGTTCAAGAACCCAGAAAAACTTGACGTAATCCTCAGTGTGTGTATTCGGCAATTAGCCTGCTCAGCTCTTTGAAGGCAAGTGGCCTTTCGTGCGTGCGGGGGGACCTCGGTGGTAGGAATTAACGAGCGGTGAGGTAGTATAATCTCTGTTGGCAAAGGTCCGAGGAAATATGGAGGCTCGGTGCTAAAATGAAGCAAAGCAGATCAGTCAACATTCAGAGGAAGAGGGAACAGAAAAGCACGCGGAGCCCAGGCTCTCCCCAAGGGACTCATCTCAGCCTGGTGACTAGAATCCCACAAAGGAAGAACAGTCTTGTTCTTAAACCATCCTAGTCCTTTCAGGAGCCCATCACTCTTGTCACAGGTGACAGAGCCATTACACCTTGCAGAAGGACTGCCACACTTCCTCAGAGCTAGCTTGGTAAGAAGCAAACAGTCAATTGACTGTGTCTGAGAAGGGGCTGACAGGGAATAGAGGAAAATACGGAGTGATGTATGAAAATAGTTTTCCTACCCGCTTTTCCGCTTTTCCTGCTTAGGTTTGGGCGGAAGACGGTACAATCACAACATGGTAGTTAGAACCATCTCTTGACAAGGTAACTTAGTGAACTGCACAGAAGTCACCAACAGAAACAGAACAATGCAGCTTAGAACCTGCCTTAAAGTCTTGAGAAAAAAACGTGTGAAATGTGTGCTTTTCTTGAGACAGGCATGTATTGTGTTTTCAAATTGGGGTACATTTCCTAAAACTTTCTTTTCTTTGAACATATTTTTCACTGGTCCAGCCATAGTGTTTACTCAGATTATTAAAGCCTACTTCACGCAGGGAGATGATGTAAAGAGTAGCTTAATGGCGTATAAGGGTGCTTATCATAAGATGTGTTATGATGCTGGCTATTAGAAGACAGAATCTCCGTGACTCTTAACTCAGTGCGAGCCTGGAAATGAGGAGAAGTAAAACTTCAGCTTCTGGCTGATGATTAAAATGGATTTATGTTACTTTAGGGAGCTCACTCTTGTGAAGGAAATGAGACCTTTTTGGTGATCAATTCCAGCAAATGATTTCAGTATTATATCCTCGATACGGTATATTCTTCAAGGAGCACAGAGATGCTAGTTAGTAGTAAAGAAATTAAAGCTGGGAGGCTGAGGCAGGAGAATCACAAGTTCAAGCCCAGCCTGGGGAGTTTAGCAATGTAGTAAGAGTCTGTCTTGAAAAAATGTTGTTTAAATTTTTAAAAAAATTTGCTGTGGGTGTAGTGCATTGAGAATAACCTGGCTCAATTCCCAGTACTGTATAAAGAAAAGAAGGAAGATGAAGAGGAAGAGAAGAGAAAGAGGAAGGGAAAAAAAAAGGAAGAGGAAAAAAGACAAAGAAGAGGAAGAAGGAGGAAGAGGAGAAGGTGAATGGGGGAAAGAGGAGAAGAAGAAACCATGCCGAGAGCTCCCACCCTCATGTTAGGAAGACTAAGAAAATAATGTCTTATCATTGGTTTGGAAACAGAGGAGGAAGAACAAATACTTACAATAAAGCTTGGAACCAGGAAATACTCAGAGGTATTTGTGGCATTAATTGCTATGTAATTATTTTTTTATAAATTTTTGTTGAAATTTACCCAAAATTACACAGACTTACAGGCCATTACACAAGCTTACACACCACAATACATTGTGCCTTTTGATTCTGACAGTGAGCAATGTAAACAAACACAAAGATGCAGCATTAAGTCACAGCTATACAAAGTTACTGGAGTACCTTGTGTGTGTGTCACTGATTTAAGTTTGGGTTATCAGGTTCTTGTTTTTAAGGTATCATTATTCCTCTGGATTCCCATTCCCCTCCCCTTTGCCCTCTTCTTGTTCTCTTGAATCCTTTGTCTATTAGCTTATATCTAACACTTTGTCTTTTTGTATCCATTGCTTTTGTTTTTTTTTTGCCTCACTCAAATGAGGGATATCATACAGTAGTCAAGCTTGTGAGTCTGGTTTATTTTGCTCAACATTATATTTTCCAGATCCATCCATTTTCCTATAAATGACTCTAGTTTGTCATTCTTTATAGCAGAATAGTATTCCATTATGTATAGATACCGCATTTTGTTTATCCAGTTAACTATTGATGGGTATTATACAGGTTGCTTCCAGAATTTAGCTATTACAAATTGTGCTGCTATAAACAATTGTGCAAGTATCTTTGTAGTATGATGTCTTTAGCTCTTCTGGGAAGATACCTGGTAGGGGAATGGCTGGGTTGTATGGGATTTCTACTTTCAGGCTTTTGAAAAATCTCTATACTGATTTGCGCAATGGTTGTACTAGTTTGCATTCCCACCAACAGTGTAGGAGGGTTCCCTTTTCACCACAGCCCCGCCAGCATTTGTTATCGTTTGACTTCCTAATGATTGCCATTCTCTGAGGGGTAAGGTGGAATCTTAAAGTTGTTTTAATTTGCATTTTTCTAATAGCCATAGATGTTGAACACTTTTTCATATATTTCTTGGCCATTTGTATTTCTACCACTGTGTAGTATCTGTTCATTTCTCTGGCCCATTTCTTGAGTGGGTCATTGATTTTAGGTAGTTTAATTTTTTTGAGTTCTTTGTATATTCTAGATATTAGTTTTCTGTATGAGGAGTAACTAGCAGAGATTTTTTTTTTCCCATTCTGTGGGTTTTCTGTACAGAAACTCTTTAGTCTAATGTAGCCCCATTTGCTGATTCTTGTTGTTATTTCCTATGTGATTGAGGTTGTTTAGGAAGTCCTTTCCTACTGCTATGTCTTCAAGTGTTTTATCTATTTTGTCCTCATTCTTTATGTATACCAACAACAGGATGAGACAGAAATTATGAAAACAATACCATTCATAGTTGCTTCAAGAAAAATGAAATACTTAGGAATTAACCTAACTCAAAAAGTGAAAGACCTCTACAAAGAAAACTATAACACTCTGAAAAAAGAGATTGAAGGGGATACCAGAAAATGGAAAGATAACCCTTGCTCTTGTCTAAGTAGAATCCATATTGTTTAAAATGGTCATACTTCCAAAATTGTTATACAGATTCAACACAGTTCCAATCGAAATACCATCAGCATACTTCACGGATCTAGAGAAAACAATTCTAGAATTTATGTGGAAACAGAAAAAGCCTCTAATAGCAAAAGCAATACTGAGCAATAAGACCAAAGCTGGTGGCATAGCAATCTCAGAGTTTAAGCTCTACTACAAAGCAATTGTACCATGTAATTATTGGAAATGGCTGCGTGGGCTTCTCTTGACGTGGCCTCCCAGGAGATTACTGGCACTGGCCAGAAAAGACCCTGACCTCAGGCTCTCTGGGATGCTCACAGCAGAATTCTGTTTGGGTTTTGACTTCAAAGCAGAATCAGACTGATGTCAACCAAGTGAATACACTCCAGAGTTTTTTTGGTCCAGCTTTTCCCAGTTCTGAGGTGTGTGGCGCTGTTCCTTCTGCGGTGTATGTGATGGTTAAGGTACACTTTCCACTTGATTGACCTCGGGAGCACCTCAGGTGACTGGCAAAACACACATCTGGGTGTGTCTGGGTGGGCGACAGGGGCGGCGTGACCTTGGGGTGTGCATCTGGTCTCTGTGGCACTGTTCCCCAGCTCTGCTTCCTGCTCGCCATGAACAGAACATCGTTGTTAAGTCACACCCTTCTGCCACGATGCTCCTGCCTTGGAGCCCTCGTCTGAAGCCCGTGAAACTGTGAGCCGGATTAACCTCTCCTCCTTTAGTTGTGGATGTCATCGGGCACTGTGCCTCAGCAAGGTGAACGCTGACTAATACAGTCTGTCTTGCCCATTTCCCTGATTAAGACTTCCTGAGTAGCCTCACTTATGTATCTCCACAACCCAGGAGAAAAAGTGTGTGGAAAACGTGTCTATTTTCTGGGATTACTCCCTACGATGCGACCTAGGACACGTGCACACTGCTTCTCAAACTTTAATGTGCTTGCAGACCCTTGAGATTCCATTAGGAAATAGATCTCGGGGCTGGAGTGTAGCTCAGAGACAGAGCATGTGCTTGTCATGCACAAGGCCTTGGCTTCATTCCCCAGCACACACAAAAAGTCGATCCTCTTTTAGTGCGCTCAGGGCTAAGCCTTATCTCTTGCATCTCCAGGAAACCTGCAGATCCTAGTGATGCTGCTCTTGCATGGACACAGCAGGTGTCCGGCAGAGAAATCCACAGTAGCAAGTGCATATTCTTTTTAATTTTCCTCCTAAATGCAGACTGTTATAGGGTCCATGTATTTATTTAATATTTTTTCTACTCCTCTATGCCAGGCACTTGGATGAGCTGCAGGAAGAAGAAAGGCAATAATCTCTATCTTCATGGAACTTACAGTCTGGCAGGGGCAGGTAGATCGGAAGCAATCAGAATAATAAATATATAAGTTACACAGAACTGTAGACAGCCACAGAGAGTGAAGTAAAGCAGAGAGACAGGAAAGTATCTCTAGGCCTGTGGGATGGAATGCAGGTTGGAATTCAGATAGGCTGGTTGGAGCCCTTGGAGCGGTAAGAGTGATGAGAAATATTTGGATTCTGGATACACATAAGCAGAGCCCAGAGGACTTCTTGATGGATTGGATGTGGAAGGGGAGAGAAGGGGAGGCGAGATTCTGCAGGGAATTGATCTAGATGAAAGTGTCAAGCCTTGGTAAATGAGAGAGGCAGTCTATTTCTTGTGGGCTTGTGCAAATATTGAAAACACTGAGCAGCCCCTGCATCTCCCACTCAACGATGCAGGCTGCTTTTCCAGGTTATGCTGACTTCAGGCTTTCTCCCTTTTGTTATGTTTATAATTATTTTATCAGAAGCTATTAACTCGTGGCATGGTAAACAGGAAGTTCAGACTATTTTCTCCATTCTTTCTCATGTTGAACATTTGAGGGTTTTCACATTTTCCAAATCTGAGAATCAATTTCTGTTAAATTATACTTTTAAAAGATGGGATAGATTCAGAGAAATTAATGCCAGGTAGTTCATATATTAAATTTCCCCATGCAATTAGTCTCTAGAACTTGCAGGTCCCATGACAATCTGACTAATAGGAAGTTGGATGCTGAATGAGGCATCTCATAAAGATTATAATTCGGTGCACTCAGAGTGAGTGTTAATCAATTCTGTTACAAAATTAGAAGTTATGGACCATGATCTGCTATTGGGAGACTTAAGATTTCTCAGAGGTAAATTGTTTGGCAAACACACTCTTATCTCCTAGTTCCCTGGGCAGCTGGAAGTTGCTCGGGTGAACTGACTCTTTCTCTGAAGCCTGCTAATATGGATTCAGTACCTCTGGGCTAGACACCCAAACAATTCTACCCACAGCTTACCGGAAAGGATCTGTGATTTCTTGTGCAACACGGGAGTCACAAATGAGAAAGACAAATATTAAAACCTCTCTCTTGCTTGTTACAAATTTTGAACAAATTCAGCTTATGGTCCAGCTCAGTGGATGTCAGGGACAGTAAGATGTCACTAAGAGACAGGGGAGTCTGATAGTGGCAGGGATATTTAGGCAGAAGAGTGTAGCTATTAATGATTAGGAGGGGAGCTATCTTTGCCGAGGACATTGCAGACAGAAGTGTGTGCTAACAGAAAATATGGCTACAAATTGTTGTTCTGAGTGCTGAGCTCGCGGCCCACCCAACCTACCTCACCTTGCTTCTGGTGTCTTTTATCATCTACCGAGTGGGACTGCTTCCTAATTGTGAGAAACTCGGTTTCAAAAGTGCTTATACAACACTACCTCCTTGCTGGGATTTTTATCACCTGTGGTTTAGCATTATTCCCAAAGTGTCATAAAGGAAGCTATTGATGCAGTCTGAGCGTTGAGGTCCCCAAAAGCGTTAGGATGACTGTTGTTTACTAGGAATGTGAAAGCATCTATATCATTCCAGAGCACGAAGAAACTTACGTTTCTTCAATCTGCAGATGCCTCCCTCCATTACAAGAACCCACCACACTCGTAAAACAAAATTGAGTTAAGAGCAGGGTTTAAAAACTTTTTTGATTCAGGAGCCATCAATGTCCATAAACAGTTACTTAGGAAAGGAAAATGTCTGTCTAGAATCCCTTTCTGGAGACCTTTGCCTTGGCTGATCAATGGTGCTTTTCTGCAAAAATGTTTCATATGTCTTAATAGATGTAAAACTATGTGAATAAGGTTCTCTTATTTTCTGGGAAATAATTTTCTAGCTGTCTGAGCACAAGGCCCTTGATCAGTACTCATGGTGTTACCGCTCTTAGCAACGGCATTCTGGAATTTGCTAGCTTCCTGCCAGGAGGTTATGCCCAGCATTGTACTCCTAATCACCTGCATTCTGTTTGAGCAATAAATGTATTTTAAATTACAGGGTTTCCTCTGCTCACACCTGTCACTACTGATATGTCATCAAACCTGCAACAGGAAGAACACATCGCTGATTCATACACCTCAGCAGGCAAAGCCCTCTTTCCCAGGGAAATCTCTGATGGGCAGCTCCATGAGCAATGTTTTTCTAAGGAAGAGGCACAACTGATAGCTGTCCAGTAACCACGCTCAGAAAGCAGCCATCTAGATACAAAGCCATCGAAATGTGCTGAGTAGGTTTGCTTGACAGAAAACCAGTGATAAAGTGGCACTCATGTCATACTGGTGCTGTAGGAATTAAACAAGTTAGGAACTTACAAAACAGTGCTAGGCCCAAAATTTGCACACACTAAATATTAGCTACCATATAAGTTATTTCTCATGAAATTGTGAAGTTCCTAAGAGTGAGGAATTTTTATATTTTGTCCACTGCTGTTGCACCAGTGCCCATCAGAAGAGGGACCCTGGCTACAGCTTTATTGTTAACCTGGACTAAGATTTTCATATATGCAAAGCTTTGTTCAAAGCAATTTGAGGATTCAAATATGCACTGTTTGTGATTCCAGCCTTCAGAAACTTGAGGATTTGCATGGCATTATCAATATAACCCTCCTCTATAAAACCACAACACTCATTAAATATAACTTTCCTAGGTTATTTTCCAACTATATGTAAGAGAAGATTCATTAACAGCTTCAGAGTGGCATTCATAAATGAATAATGCATCACGAAAAATCACACAAAGCAATGCATGGTGTTGGTATTGTTTTTGAATGTTAAGAGAACATTCTGTCTTAATATAGGAGTTAGAAATAAAGGGATAGACACCTT
>PVJO010014407.1:0-48327 GCA_004026905.1 Hystrix cristata
TGGACTTCTCATCATGTCAGGAATTAGGCACAGTTAAACATGTAGGCACATTTGAAAAATGAATGAAGTCTTTGAAAGATAGTTCTACCTCCTACCTTTCTGTGGTTTTTTTTTTTTTTTTTTTTTTTTTTTTTTGGTGCTGAGGATTGAACTCGGGGCCTTTTTGCTTGCAAGGCTGGCACTCTAACCACTGAGATAAATCCCCAGTCCCTTCTGCCTCTCTTGTAGTATAACTGTCCTTATCCTTACTTTTCACTAGGCTCCCTTCTCCTTTGTTCTACTCCTCCATCTCCAATATATCAGACCTTCAAAATCTTGACGCCTCCTGTCATTTCTACTACTGTATGTATGTACATTCCTGTCTCCAGAATCTCCTCCAGATTTTTTTCTGTGTGCCCCTTCCAGAATTCATATCTGTTCCATCCTGACACAAGATTATGATCTAAATAATATGTACTGGAAATGAATAATATAGTGCACAGTGGAGTCAGATGTCTGGATTCCATTCTTGTATTGATTTGCTAAAGTTATAACGAGGTACTACAAACTGGGAGACTTAGACAACAGAAATTTAGTAGGGTAGCTGTCATATTGGATTAGATTAAGGGCCTTTGCTACTCAAGTAGCACCTCAAGTTAACCAATTTTGTCTACAAGGACCTGATTTGTGAGTAAATTTACATTTTGGAGTACAGAGGATTAGGCCTTCAACATATGGAACTGGGGGTAGGGTTAGGGAACACAATTGTGTGCTTTATAACTCCATAAATAACCTGCTCGAGCAAAGTTTTTGAATCTGGTATAATTAGAATCCTACCATTATGTGCCTCCAAGTGATTTTAAGGAGAAAGAAAGGAATGAATAAACTCAGCACTTAGAATGATGACTGGCACATAATAAGCACTTCTAGTAATGAGTGAACATGGAATTTCTGGTATTAATATATTTTAATAAACATGTTAGGGGAAAATTTTTGTAACTCATGTGGGCTAGAGCTTGTGTTGTATCTATTTTCAGGAAAGTTGTGGGGTCATTATATTTTAGATGCCAGGTAAAATGGCACTTATGAGAAGATCATGACTTTCACTACTAAGTCCTGCTTATACCACTGATGTATCACCATCAGCCCAGGTTTAAAAATCACACAGATCTATGCCTGATTATCAGAAAGGTTTCTGGTACTAGGTTCCAGTAGCTTTTAGTTATCAAGTGGTCTGCTTTGGAAAAGTCATGTGAGGAGATGCTTTATTGTTTATTTGAGAAATCGCTATTATAGTTTATATGCAAAGTTTTTACATTTGAACATAAAACGCATATTTCCATTCATTATGTTAATATGAAAAAAGAAAAGAAACAATGCCAGAAAATTCTCTGAGGCTGACTAAACTAAGTTATAAACATATTCAGCACTGTTAAGATGTAAATGAATAACATATTGCATTCTGATGTAGCTGAATAAATGTTTGTACTTCTATAATTTTGATAATAATAAAACTTTGTGGTTATTTTTATATATGTACTTTCTAAAAACCCATTAACACCTTTTCACCTGCCTGCATTTTGTATTTTATGTAGTGATATTGACAAAATGATAAAGATCTTACTGTAATTGGATTTGCACATTATTTTTAAGTGTGCCGCAAGCTCATACGAATAGATATTAAAAAGAACATTTCAAGCAATTAAAAAATGAGCAAGAACTCAAGATTCTAAAGTCATAGAATTTAAATGATATAATAAAAAGTTCAGGGCTTCCAAATAATTTTTTATTTGATACTTTGACAATTTAGACCGTAGCACTCTTATCTGATTTGTTTTTGTCTTTACTGAGGTGTAAGTCTTCTGCACATAAAGTTTATGATTTGGCAAATTTTGATTTAGGTACATTCATCCGTCCATCACCACATTCGAGATAGCATCCATTACCCACAAATGTCTCCTCATAAACTTCTGTAATCACTCCTTGTTAGTCCTCTCTATGCCTCCTCCACCGTCCCTGGGAAATCATCGTTCTGCTTTTTAACTCTAAAGGTTAGATTTCACTGGTGTTGGTGTTGGTGTTGGGTTGGAATTAACAGCAATCCAAATAGATATATGCAGGATGTACTGTTTTTGTATGACTTATGTGACTGCATAACTTGGTGAGATTTGTCCATATTTGTGCTGAACTCAATAGTTCATTCAGTTTTATTGCTGAGCAGTATGACATCGATTATACAGCAATTTGTTCATTCATTCGTAAAGGGCCGGGTAGGTTTTTGCATTATTTGCTCTTAAAAATGAAGATGCTATGAATACATGTGCAGGCGTTTCTGTATGAGAGTAGACTTTCAGTGCACCTGGACCAATATGGAGGGGTAGGAGGGCAGGACCATATAGTAGCCCGTGTGTGTTACTTTATAAGAAACTGATGATTTTTAAGGTGATGACATCATTTCACATTCTGTCACCAATATCTGAGAGTTTCATTTGCTCCATGTTTTTATTGGGTGGTTTTATACACTTAAGTATCTTAATCTTGTTTATTTAAATAGACGTGTGATGTATCCTACTTTGATTTGAATTTGCATTTTTCTAAGACTAATGATGTCAGCATCTTTTCATATAGCCATATATCTTCTTTCTTGAAGTGTCTGTGCACATCTTTTGTAATTTTTATTATTGAGTTATTTCCATTACATTGAGTTAGTAAAGTTTTTGTATACTAAGTCGAAGTCTGTTATTAGGTTATGACTTGCAACTATTTTCTCTGAGACAACAGCTTTATTTTCTTTCAGTGTTTCTTAAAAAATCAGATTTTTAAAAATTCATTTTTATTGGTACATGTTTGCCATACATGATGATTACATTACTTGTGAAGATTTGCTACATGTATACAATACAGCTTCTTTTTAAATTTCCTGCCCCTTCCTTTCCTCTCCCTTACCTCCATCTTTTGATCTCCTTTCCTTTCACAACAATGACCAAAAAAAAAAAAAACAAAAAAAAACAAACAAAAAAAAAACTGTCTTATTTCCTACCATATCTTTTTTATTTTTCTCTTTATTTATATTTTGGGTCAAAATTCTAGTTATGCCCCTTCTAGGTTTCTTCCCAAATTTATTAAAGACATCATATTACACTGTATAGCAGCACAATTTGTAATAGCTAAATCTTGGAAGTACCCTATATGTCTGTCAACAGATAAATGGGCAAATTTATGCACCGTGGAGTACTACTCTGCCTTAAAGAAGGATACATTTGAATCATTTGTAGGAAAATGGATTTACCTTGAGATCATAATGGTAAGTGAAGTAACTCAGACACACAAGTTTAAATATTTTATGGTTTCTCTTATATGAAAAACTCAAAATATACTTACAGCATGAAATGAAAGACAGATAATAGGAAAAAAGAGAAAGAAGAAGAGGTATTATAATCCAGTGCTGACAATGTATCTAAAAGCATACCTTCACTTGGTACAATTATCTTACGTGTTTTGTGTGTTCTTTGGCCTATTAGTCTGGTTTTCAATATATATATGATAATTTTATATATATGATAATTAACTTTATAAGGTCTTTTAAGATAAATAAATGAATCTAACGCTAGAAAATTAAAAGGGGGTGGAGGGAGAGGGGAAAGAAGGGAACTGAAATGTGCTATGTACAAGTGCCAGTGCCCAACAGTGAATGTAATCATTATGTACTTCAAACATATACTAATAGAAGTAAAAAAAAAAAATTGGAAACATATTCCAATAAATTGGAGAATCTAGAAGAAATGGATAAATCCTTAGACACATATGATTTACCAGAAATGAACCAAGAGACCCATAACAAGAATGAAAAGTCTACCAACTAAGAAAAACCCAGAACCTGATGGATTCAACACTGAATTTTACTTGAATTTCAGAGAATTAACACTGATACTTCTCAAACTCTTCAGTGAATCTAAAAGTAAAGGAACATTGCTAAACTCATTCCTTGAAGCTAGAATTTACCCACATAAAAAATTGGAGAAAGACTCCAGGCATGTTGGCAGATCCCAAAAGGTAGATGAGGCAAAGATGGATTCGCCTTTAGAGATTCTGGAGAGAGGGGCCTACTTCTACTGACATCTGGATTTGAGACTGTAGATTCCAGAATCACGAATGAGTGACTTTCTATGGTTTTAACCTATCAAAATTTTCATTAATAAAAATAGCCCTATGAAAGTAGTGTAATATGAATATAGAAATTTTAAGAAGTATTAAAAAATCAAATGTAACATTATATTAAATGAACTTTGTGACGATCAAACAGAATTTGTTGTGTTGAGAATTCAACAAAGTATCAAAATTGAAAAACCAGCGCATACCACCAATTGACAGATTAAAAAACAAAAAATACATTGAAATATAAACTAATATAGAAAAAGCACATGATAAACTTGAAAATTTATTTGTAATTTTAATTCTCAATAAAATAAAGTTATTTGAGATCATATTCAACTTGTCAAAGAACATGTACCACTTCAGCTGATATTATGCATGATGGTGAGGGACTGGATATTTGCCCCTTATAATCACGAACAAGGAGGGAGGAGAGGGTGAAGAGAGGGGAGGGGAATGGGAAACAAAGAAACAACAAGATATATCATTTACAGGTACAAATCCCCGATGATGAAAGTTATCACTATATACATCTAAAATGTACCATTAAAATAAAATTTTAAAAAATTTTAAAAAAATCATGAGCAAAACAAGGATGGATGTTTGCTCTCATCATCTTATCCAATATAGTGCTTTAAATTCTAGCCAGTAAAATAAGCAAAAAAGGAAAAGAATAAAAGAAAAAAAGCAGTAAGAATTCTTTGCAATGTAGGGGTGTAGCTCATAACGGAACACTTGCATAGATTGCATGAGTCTTTGGGTTTGATCCCCAGCACTGGACAAAAAAAAAAAAAAAGGAAAACTAGAAAGTTTGTTTTTGTTTTCTGCCATCTCAGAGGGGACCCCTTTCCAATGAAAAATTTGTTTCTCATGTCTCTAGTCTAAAGACATATGCACATAGGCACATGTCCACACCCTCAAGAAGATATAAGAAGTTTTATTTGCATAAATTAGGCCTGACCTCTCATAGGATAGGCCTTTCAAACAGATCTAAAGGTGGGCTTAGAGAGAAAACAAAGGGAAAGTATTATTCATCTTTCTATTACTGGGACAAAATATCTAATATCATATTTTAAAAGAGAAAAGATTTATTTTGGCTCACAATTACAGAATATTCAGTCCATGGTTGGATGCCTCCAAGGCAGAATTGGCATGGTGGAAAGTCATTGCTGAGGAAAACTGCTTACCTCATAACAGCCAGGAGAGAGAACAAGAAGAGAGACAGAGAAACAGAGGAAGGGGCAGTTATGAGAATACACACATCCAGGTCATGGCCCAGTGACACACCTCCCCACCAGACCCTACTTTCTAACAGGATATTTAGCTATGGATTCATCCATGGATGAATCCACTCATGAATTAAGTACCTTCATGATCCGATTGCTTTCAAAAGCTTCACCTGAGAACTCATGAAACTTTGGAGGCACATATACCAAAATCCATAATGGAGACTACTTGGTTTATCAATGTATTTGAAGGCAGATGCCAAAGTGAGAGTCCCTGCATGAGTATGGGCTTGTATGGCCTGAATGTCTCATGGGGTCCAAAGGGACTCTTAGGTTTTCTTATGAATTTATCTATGTATTCATGTATCACGTGAAGAGGTGAAGCTGAAATGTTTTCTGCGAACATCAAAGGAATGGAATCAGACACTAATACTCAGAGCAGATGGAAAGAAATAAAATTATTTCTATTAATGGTTGATATAATTGCCTAAATAGAAATCCCACAGAATCTATCAGAAAAATTTTAGAATTAATACATAACTTTAATAAAATCACAGAGTGCACCATAAACATTCCCATATAGACTGTATTTCTACACATTAGCAATAGAAAAAACAATACTGAATTTAAAATACAATAGTTTCATAATCATGTAAAATGACTTAGTTGTAAATATAACAAAGCATGCAGAATTTGTATGAAAATTATAATACTGAGAAAAAACAAAGATGTAAATAAATTGAAATTACCATGTTCATGTATTGAAATACCTTCATAGTAAAGATATTAATTCTCTTCACATTGATATAAATGTTTAACTCAGTTCCAAGCAAAATTCTAGCAATTTTTAAAATAGATTTTTAGACAAAATTATTTTGTATGGGAAATCAGAACATTTAGAACAAATTTTTAAAAGGAAAAATAAAGAGGAGAAAAACAATTCTACGGAATTTGAATGCCATTGTCAGGGCATCTATACCTTGTTAGATCAAGTTGTTCACGGTCTTTAGTCCTCTCTTTCCTTACTTATGCTCTGTTTGATTGCTCCACTCTTTATTAGAAGTGCGATATTGAAGTAGTCATCTATTGTCATAGGGCTATTTCTCCTTTCAATTCCTATCAATTTTCGTATCATATATTTTGATCATGTGTTACTTAATATGAGGCAAGTACTCTACCACTGAGCTAAATCCCCAACCCCACATGTGTTATTTAATATGAATATTTATAATTGTTATATTGTCTTGCTATAATGAACATTTATTAATGTATAATTTTGTTATTTTCTGTAGACTTTTTTGACTTGAAGTCCAGTTTGTTTAATATTAGCATAGTCATCTCTGCTTTCATATGGTTGCCATTTGTATGTAATATTCTTTTCCATCCTTTCATTTTCAACAGTTTTGTATGTTTGGATCTAAAGTGAGTCTTACGCATCATGTATATTTCATTATGTGTTCATACTCCATTCTGCCAACTCTATTCCAATTAGAAAAGTTAATCTAGTTACCTTTAAAGTAATTATTGATATGAAGAAATTTCATTTTGTCATTATGCTATTTTTTTCTGTATGCCTTAGATAGTTTGTCCTCCATTTGCTGCACTACTGTCTCCTTCCATGTTTAGATTATTATTTTTTTTGCAGTGGAACACTTATGTTTTAGTTACTTTTTTTCTCTGTGACATCATACCAGACGCTCAGCAATTAAAGGAGACGGTGGGCGCCCCTCGATGGTGTCCCTCAGTCTCTGTTCACTTTACGTTCCTCAGTCTCATAAATTCCATTGCCCTCTCCTTAAGTACACCAATTTCTTTTTGTACTTATGGTAACTGTGGAAATTATATATAACCTTTTCCCAGAATTTTCTGGTTGTTTCAGTTGTTTGCATTTTTAATGGTTATTGGTGGTCTCTGTGCTAATGATGAGCCTGAAGTATAAATTGAATGCCTTCAAAGATTCTTTTGGAGTTTGTGCCCTCCCCCGGGAGTGTGTGATGACTTTCTAATTTCCCCGTCTGTGGTTAGTTTTAGATGACCTAGTGTTCGTTGTCTGTCTCCCAAAAGGGTGAGAAGAGAGAAAAAAAGAAGAGGGGGGAGATTAAGAGCACTTTCTATTCTGGGGAAGTCACTACAGCCAATGCGGGTGGGGCTTTTAACAATAAGAGAAGTTTAGTGACAATTACTACCATGTTTTTGACTACATTTCTGTGATCAGTAATAGCGCTCAATGGTGGAAGCATCATCCCTGATATTTGGACAGAGACATTTTTGCTCACGTGGATTCTGCTAATTCTGATCCAGATGCTCTGGGAACACGTGTGGCCTGAGCGCTAGCGGGTGGGTAGCTGTTGCTGCGCTACGAGCTGAAATTGACCAAAATCAATTCCGATGTACTGCCCAAGCTTCCCTCTAGTAATCGCAAGCCTTTGCTAGATCCATAAATTCAAAAATAGTTACATCAGACAGATTCCACCAGTTAATTGTTGTCTAGGTGGGGAGGTAGATCTTTGGTGTTTTTCTGTTTCCCTTTCAAGTCTCTTCTGTATCAGACCACTTCCTTTTGAGGAAATAGGGAATAAGACATTATATGTCAGATGGCAAATCACTATTTCTTAGGTATACAAAATAGGGAGTTATCGCTTCCCTGAACTTGCTCTATATAAAAAAGAAAGATCATTTTAATATCACTGAAGAGAAATGAGCTACTGGGAGCATTGTTAAATCTATATTATCTTTTTTAATGGTAACACATTTATTTACAACACATTTCATTGACTTCGTGTGGGAGTGTGGAGCACAGCTTCATTGGAAATTTTTTTTTTCTTCCAGATACACAGTTTAGGAACTTTATGAGAGCCCCATAACAGCGTAATAAACCCTTTGCCAAAAGAGGGAAGAGGAATATTCAGAGTGCATTTTAAGAAGGACACTGAAAATAATGTTCACAAGAGATGAAAATGGGATGATCTTTGGTATTTAAACCTGGACAGAGAATGGGCTCATTGTAACCCATAGTTCTGAGCATAGTTGCCTTGAGGGCCTTGGTGGGATTTTTAGGTGTGTTTGTATTATTTCTGTCTGAAATTTCCGTCCCTATTTCTCCTTTTACACTATGTGTGGCATTCCTATGTATTTTTCAAAACTTAACTAACAGTTTCTCTGTCAACATCTTCCTGATCTCATTATCTATTGACTACTATCAGAATTTGTCATTATCTTTCCTATCTTCCTTGGAACTTTTATGAATAATTCACCTGGATTTATGAACAGGCCAGCTTTTGGTATTGAATTGCATCTCTGCTTGTCTTCATGTAATGAATATATTACTTCAGAGTAGATGTATAATTTATCTTTGAATTCTTAACTCCTCCAAGGGACATTCAATCATTCACTTCTAATTTGTAATTCATTTTGTATTTTCTGATTTTTATTTGTCATTTATAGTTAATCTAACATTTACCAAATGCCTGTCATTTGGTAAGCAGCAAGCTCAGTGCTATATATCTAAAGTAAAAATAAAATCAAGTTAGCCCTTGGCACACAGTGGTAGGGATTTTGAGAAAAGGACTTATACAGGATAAGGGAAAATATAGGTGTAGGAATGCACAGAATAAAGTAGGGACAAATAGTTTGCACTGATAAATTTTGTCAGTGATTGCCACATAATTTATTGCTCTTGATTTTGCAATCTGGTATGATAATAGTCATTATCATAGAGTAAAAAGGGCCAGATCTTTAATAACCTCAGAAATACTCTGATTTCTTATCTGACTATTTCAGAACTTTTGCCAAAATAGGAATATAAAATGCAACGTCTAGAAAGTAAATTAATATTCAGTGATTTATATCTTCCTTCACCATCACCTTTGTGAAGCGTCTCTATGTTTCTCTTATGAGCTCTCTTTATCACCTTAACAAATGTTACATTCATGTATCAGTATATGGATAATAATTCCCTCTTGTCTTTGGGAAATATGTCCTCAAACACCTGGTGGATGGCTGATAGTGTGGATAATAATGAAATATATACTAGTTTGTTTTCCTTTACATACATACTTATGAAAAATTTAATTCATAAAGTAGGCACAGTGAGGAGTTAATAGCAAGCAGAGGCACAGGCACAACGCTTTATGGTGGAGCGTATTGCCCTCCACTGGCACCTTTCCTGTCCCTTCCTTCCACCCACAAATTTAGTGCCTTTTCCTTTTTAACTATTCTAACACTGCCGGCATTAATGGGTTTTGACGAAACAGAAAGTCACATATAATTTCCATATTTCCTTTGCTTTGGTACAAACATTACAGATTAAGCCCTTGATTTATTGTTCTTGATAATAAAGTGTAATGTTATTTTAAAGTAACAGTTACTCTTTGTTTAATGAAATTAATCAGTAATAAAGATTCTTCTCAGGTGAAAATACATGTATCTAAAAAAAATGCAATTTTATATAAAAGAAAACACAATTTTTAACAGAGTGTAGTTACAGAACTTGTAAAGAATCGAAACACTGAGAGTATAAAATTGTGATTATCAAATATAAATAGTAAATCTAAAACTTCTAGAAATGTTTTTTTCTGAAGCATAGATAAATATTTTTAGCTCATTTTCTCAATGAAATAAATGCTCATTAGACAAATTCTCACACACTTTTTTTTTTACAAGTTCTCCAAAAGGAATTCCAAATAGAAAGAAAGCCCAAAGCATAGAAATCACTATTCCTGTTTCAGCTAAAGCAACGTTCATACATTCAGCAAAATTCAGTATGTTCAAAATCTATGCCAAGAGAAACTAAGAAAAATACAAAGAACAAAATGAAATTCTCTCCTTATGTAATCTAGTAGACAATGTAAAGAATACTTGAAAAAGAAAAAATGAAAAAAAAATTTAGTAGGACAAATCATTACAGAATTCACAAGTTAGGAGACAGTAGCAAGTATTTATTGTTGGACATGAAATTAAATAGTAGAAAAGCTCTGTTACCTGACCTCCAGGTAATGAATCAGCCTCATTAACCAAAACTCTTTATTCTTTCTATAAATCATACTGATTAATGTTCCAAATATTCTGAACACCAGTCACTAGGTCAATCTTTGATGTGGCCATGCCCATTTGCTTGCAGCAGATGGAAGGAAAGCTTACCAACAGTCAAATGTACACCTGCAAAACAATTTTGGCAGTGTAATTTATTTCTATAATTAGGATTTTTATAAATAAAACATTACTTAAAATTGTATACGTTTAATGAAACGACTCCTTAAAAATTGCTTTAAGATTAGGAATGAATGACATCTTAAAATATTAGAAAATATCTCAAATTTCTTTACAAGTATCTTTATATTCTTGCTTTTTTTTTTTTTGTGTGTGTGTGTGTGGTGCCGGGGATCGAACTCAGGCCCTTGTGCTTGCAAGGCAAGCACTCTAATCACTGAGCTAAATCCCCAGCCCCTCTTGCTCTTTTCAAAGAAACCAATATTACATTGTAGATGTGAATAAATAAAATATTTACAAGTTCATATTAATTTATAGATGTTAAGCTAAAATAAGACAAAGTTTTCTCTAGGTATACTCTATTGACTCATATGATTTTCACACATCTCCTTTGTGCAAAAACCAGGATTGGTATGTTCATCTTTGATAGATGAAAAAATATGATTTAAATAAATAGTGATTCCCCAAAGACCATATAACTAGAAAGTGACTAGATGGCATTTTAACCTAGATTGTTAAACGTTTAAACTAAAATTTATCCTCTACTTCTTTTTAAAAGATTTTTATTGGTAGTTTTGTAGTACATAAAGACTACATTCATCATATGAGGAGTTGAAACATGTATGTGGCACTTCTTAATTCTTTTTTTATCCCCTTTGTTTCGCTTCTCTTCCTCTCCATGTATTTCTTGGACCCCTTCATTATGTACATATATGTATTTTGTTTGTTTGTTTGTTACGTTTTAAGTACGTGTTTGTAGTACGTAATGATCACATTCCTTCTAGGAACTTGATGCATGTACACAACACTTCTTAATGCGTCCCCCTTTTTATCTCTCATTTTCTTCCCCTCCTTCCTCATCTACCTCTTTTTAAGTGAAATATTTTGGAAAAGAGGAATCCATTCATTCTCATGAAGCAAATTGGTTTTGCAATGTGAAATTTACGCAAATGAAAAATGTATACATATGAAAGAGTTTAATGACAGATAAAATATCACTGTCCTGGTAGAATAAACGTCTCCCCCCAAACCATTCTCCACTCAGAGCTTCAGATTATGACTTTATTTGGAATAAAGGATTTTGCAAATGTAATTAAGGAAAAATATTGAGATGGTATCATCATGGATGAATGTGGACACTAAATCTAATAATGGGTCTCTTTACCAGAAATGGAAAAAGATGAAATGCAGAGATCCAGGGGCTGGCCCGGTGAAAAACACAGTGGATATAGCATCCACAAAGAATGTCAAGTATTGCCGAGACCACCAGATGTAGGAGAGGGGCATGAAGTGGAGTTGCCTAGAAGCTTCCAGAAGGAAGCAACGTTGCTAACATAGCGATTTGGAACTTCTGTACTCCAAAACTGTGAGGGAATAAATTTCTGTTGCTTTTTACTACCAAGTTTGTGATAATTTTCTTTTGCAGCTCTAGGAAACTAATACAACTGCTGAAACATAAATGAGAAACTGCTGAGACAGGAGTGTATTTTCTGTCAATATTCACTCAGTTGGTGTACCTAATTATTAATTATTTGTCAAGCAGTGGAAAACTTTGGTACTATAAAGGTATTGGTCTCTTTTCAAAGAAACAGGCATATGTTAGTATCTATTCTATTCAACAATTTCAGTTCCAGAACAATGTCTTCTTACTATTTAAAATGGCATTAGTGATTAGGAAGAAATCTTACTTAAATACTTGCAAGTACATTTGATTAGCAAAAGACCTTTTTATATAAAAGTAATTTAAATTGTCCATTTTTACATAAAAAAACTGTAGTGTATGTATTTCTTTTCAGTGGGGCAGGGGTGCTGGGGATTGAATTTAGAGCCTTGAACTTGCTAGGCAAGAGCTCTCCACTGAGCTAAATCCCGAACCCCTGCATGTCTACTTCAAATGACCCCACTTACAGCTTTTTTTTTTTGGCTTGCATTTAACTGTGAAGTCCATTGCATATGGCTGGGAATAAAACACAGACTTTTCTTTGCCAGCTTGACCCCTAAATATGAAAAATGTAAGAGGAATATATTGGCCTAGTAAGAAATGAAAAGACTTGGGTAACTTGAATATTGCACTTAAATTGATTCAATGATAAATATTGAAAAGAAGTTTATCACTTACAAATTTAATAAAACTTGTCCATCAATACAAGGTTTTTACCCTGAAAATTAATGGACGTTAGGTGGTTACTGCTACTAGAAGGGCAACACACCTATAATGTCCAGATCACTAGCAACTGGTCTGATAAAGGAAATCTGTAAGGTTCTCTGGGGTAATTAAAAAGCACTGTCCTTTTCCTTCAAATTGTTTTGACCAATGCTTACGATGAGTGTTGCTAATATTGACTATACATTGGAGTTACAAGGAAGAAGCATTTTTAAAAAATACTGGGTCTCACCTCTGGAGATTCTTACCTAATCACTGACTTGAGCATGATAATCTTTTATTTTTTTATTTTTTTATTTTTTTTATTTTTTTTTGTGGTGCTGGGGATCGAACTCAGGCCCTTGTGCTTGCAAGGCAAGCACTCTAATCACTGAGCTAAATCCTCAGCCCTATCTTTTAAACTTACTTAGATGATTTCTGCATATGACTGTGGTAGATGTAATGTTTGCATACTGCAGCTACCTGCCTACAGTCTTAAAAAAAAGGCAAAGAAAAACTCCAGAATGTGCCCTCGTTTTATCAGCTAGTCTGGGCTTCTTATTTAAGTTCAAGCAAAAGACAACTTTTCTTCCCAAGATTTTTTGTTGTTGTTACTATTTCTGGGAGAAGTATAGACTGTTCCACAATTAAGAGAATTAGTATATTGAAAGGCCTGTAATCTATGAATGTTATGCTATTCTATATATCTGTGGAAAATAGAGCATAGTGAAATATTTTTTGGATAGAGTTTATCAATTGTTTTTCATAGAATGATCAGAATACTACCTGTATTATACAGTTTTCTTGCAATAAATAAATAAACGAATGAACAAATAAATCACAGCCCTGAACATATCAAAATTACCAAAGTAGAAATGATGTATATGAAACCTAGAAATCTGTTAGAACAATCTCCCCAGGTGACTTCAGTGCATGGTAAAGTGAAACATATATTAGTACAGGAATTTTTTCCTAAGTACTTAAAATGCTGTCTTCTAAATTAAAAATTTTATATTTTACTCTGTGTTTGTGTGTGTGTGTGTGTGTGTGTGTGTGTGTGTGTGTGTGTGTAGCATGCAACAAAATGAACCTGAGGAGGAAAAAAGAATACTTGGACAAAAGTTAAATTAATTATTATAAATTGGTTTTCTCTGAGGAAATTTCTTGGTAAATGGTTAGAGAAAACAAAGTCAAGGCCTTGGCAATCTCTATTAGTATATAATTCATGGGAAAAAAATTTAAATTTCCCTAGAGACTACTGTCACAGGTCTACAAATTTTTATGTGACAAGTTTATTTCTAAATATTTATGTGTAGAAAATATTTCTATATTAATCATTTTTTTCTTTTTTTCCCAATGACTTTGAGTTGATTCCAAGAAAAGTTATGAAATCAACTTTTTTAGACTCCACACAGGAGTGAGATTATGTGGTACTTAAGTTTTTGTTCCTGGCTGTTTTCATTTCTTGTAACGGTTGTTCCTATCTATGTTGTTACAGACAACAGTATTTTATCCATTTTTATGCATGAGTTTAATTCTGAGTATGAAGATACTTCTAGTTTTTAAATTTGCTTGTAATTTGTTTTCACTTTTCTTGAAATTAGCTAATAAATAGATGGAAAAAAGAATGAATGATTACACATACCAAAATTTTTGTACTTGGTGGAATGATAATGCTTTCTAAAATATATATGTAGGGCTGGGGATTTAGCTCAGTGATTAGAGTGCTTGCCTTGCAAGCACAAGGGCCTGAGTTCGATCCCCGGTACCACAAAAAAAAATAAATAAATAAATAAAATATATATGTTATCACATTCTTAATTGGTCAGAAATATTTCAATGGTTTTCTACTAGAGAAAAAACAAGTCTTCTTCAAGTATTACATGATATGGCTACTGCCCTCATTTCCAGTCTTAGAACTGTGGTTCTCAGAGAGGCCTATAGAGGAATATTTAAATTTGTGTGAGGTATTATACTTTGTCATAAAAACTGTAGAAGAGGGGCACCATTGCTGTTTCCTAGATAGGAATTTTAATGTTAATCAGTGTCGCATAAGGAAAATTCATTCATGGCTCTTATGTTTCTACTTAGACATAGATGAAACATCTCTTTTAATTATTTGAGTCTAGGATATAAATCAATTTTACATAAAAAATCAATTTATGATATGCTACTAATATTTGGCAGTTTTTCTGGAGGTAAGTACTGTGAAAATCAAGAGCAAAGCACATTTTATTGTGAACTTTACCAGGACTTGTTTACCATTTCAGAAAACCTCATCATTTGTAAAAAAATAATAGTGATTAGGTGAAGTGAATTGTTGTGCTGGTTAAGGCTGTAATCTGGGTGAGCCCAGAATCTGGCATATTGGGTGAGAACATTAATTTTTTTATGATCTACTCCAACATTTGGACATGTTTGGGGAAATGCTCAGCCTGAAATTTAGTTAGTGAATTCACCAATGATTTATTCCATCTACAATATATAGCTTTATACATTATCATATAGTAATTTGCTTACTACTCTTGAAAGAAAAATCCTTCAGTAAAAATTCAACTCAGCCTCAAAAAGATCATGTGAGATTATCATTGTGTAGAGTCATCAGAAACAGCTTCGTGCAGGAATTGAGTTGGGAGTAAATTTTGTAGGGTTTGGTTTGGTAGAGTAGATGGCAAGAATGGTGATGGCAAGGAGGAATAAGGACAGCATAAAAAACTGGAAAGTACATATTAAAAGTGATTAGGAACTTTTTTGTAATTTAGAATCGTGATAATACCCACATTTTAAAAAGTGGCAAAATCTAAAAAAAAAAAATTTTAGATGTCATTTCGGTTCTCAAAAGGAAGAATATTTTAGCAGTATCATAAGCTAATGTGTTGCACAATACCAATGATAAGTTATTATACTGTGTTTTGTGTTGAGTCATAAAGTTGTAGAAAACAGTGGATTTTGTAGATTACTGTCTATTGAATTTAAACCACTTAACAAGGTAATTCTCTTTAACTCTAAATGAAAAACTTTGTCATCAGTTCATTCCAAATGCATTTTATCATAGGCATATTTAATCATTTATTTCAAGGCTTAATCATTTAAAGCTTCACAACTGATTGAAAATAAAGGTCAGAGTAGAGGGACGATATAACTTTACCTGTAGAATACTAATATATTTGATTGAATGCATGAAGAATTGCATATACTCTGAGTTGCATTTAGAGGAAGATTATGCAGTGTTCCCAGGCTGAAATGTGCTTCAAATTGAGCACATTCACCTTAGAATTTTATTATTGTTATGAATTCACTAAGAAAGAACCTGTAAATTTTATGTGGGTGTATTTAGGGAAACGGCAGGAGGGAGTTAAGAATTACCAAGGAGTTAAGGAAAGGTGGAACTAGGACTGGTTACAGGGTCCTGAGCCACGTGTGCTGCTTTCAAAGCACCTTACAAAAGCAAGCCGGCTCTCTTCACTGCTAGGCTTGCTGCTGCTCAGAACCATTCGCATCTCACAATCATGGAAGTACAGCTTTTTTTTACACATCTTACAGCAGCTTTTCCCTTTTGGATTTGCTCAGCAATCTTCTTAAAATTATGCAGGTTCTCGGAAATGAGGTTTATTGATAAATTCTACTTCCTGCTAATTTCCATGCATAGAGAAGGAACTCTGAATCAAGTTTACAACCTAAATATTGTAATAAAACTTTAATTAGAATAAAACCTTAATAATCATGATTTATTTCAGTTACTCATTTGGCCGTAAATGTTGTTGACAATCTACACAATTCCTCTCAAGTTTACAAACTTAGGCAACATCATGAGTTGAGTTTACAATAAACAGTTGCAGAAATTATAGTAGTTATAGTCTAAATTTAAGGATATACTTAGGACTTTATTCCTTCTTGAATTATAAATTTAGGAGAAGGAGTTTTCCTTCATGAGTCATTTTGCCCATGAGTTGATGTTTCCTTCATGTTTCTTCTCCTTCCTCCCATCCTCCACTCTGTCCTGTTTACACTGTTTAATAAAACACAGTGAACCCAGGTTCTAGGGACAAAATTTACAAGTTCAAATATCAGATACTTTGATTACATTATACTGTAAGATCTTTTTCTTTTGCTTTATTCCTCCTCTGAAAGGAGAGTAGAAATATTACTGATTTTGATCATTTGTTATGATGATTTGAGATAGTGCATAGTTTAGCTTGATACCTGACATGTAAATGTTATACATGTAACGATATAGTTGCTATTAATCATAATGTGGTATATATTTTACAGACTGTATTTTTCAATTTTTCTATTGAAAACCTTTTTACATTTACATATGCTTTATTATTCAGATAAACATGCTTAACTTTTGTTTTTTTCTCAGTATTTTTCTATCATCATTACCAAATACATTTTAATGAACGAATAGGTTTTGCTATGCTTTTTTTTTACATTTTCATTGGTAAATAATGATTGTGTAGATTTATGAGGTACAATGTTATTACCTGTAAGACACAGAAACAAGTGGTAACCATACTTCCTAAGTGCTAAGACTCACACCAATGCAAACAACTACATAGAAGGCAGTCCAATGACATATGGTTATAGTGTTGCATTTAAAAATCAATCTATGGCAGTAAGACAAAAAGTAAAATGTGTAGTTCAGTAATTATCACATTTTAGATTTTAAGAAGTACTTTTAATGGAATAATAAATGTCATGAATCCACACTCAATTATAACTTTTCTTTTAGGGTTTTATCAAGAAAATATGTGATTATTGAAAGCTCCTGTAAATTTACAAATCCCTTTAATATAATCCATTATTTCAAGACATAATAATAGAAACACTTCTACCCAATTAAAAAAAAATATGCATTCAGGCTAAGTAATGTTTCATGACTCAAATTTAGTCACTGCCGGTAGTTTCAGATCACGCCTTTTCTAATAAAGAATACTCTGTCCAAAGAAATAGTAGACTGTCTTTCTTAAACTATCTTCTTAATCTGTTTTTCTAAAATGTAACTATTGTCTAACAATGAGTAACTAACCAAGCAGAAATAAACAAGAAAAGGAATGAGAATATGAACGATAAAGAATAGAGTACAAAAATCAGTCTCACATTTAAATAATTCCTTCAGGAATCAGAAATATATTTTATTTATTTTGGATTTAAAAAGAAGCAAAACTTTTGCCTCTCTTAATAGAATGCTTAATAGAAACTTTCACTCTTTCCATCAATCCAGACAGGCAGCCACTAAAAAGAATGAAAAATTAGCATCAATGTGAGAACTACTAAATATCCGTGTGTGCTATATTTATGGAGAGAGACAGAGACAGAGAGAGAGAGAGACAGAGAGACAATATGAGAAATACCTAGTCCTCCAGTAGTAAGGAAAATAATTCTATAAATATTGTTAGATCAAGTATAAGACTCCCAGGGTCATAAAAATTTCATATTTGAGTATGATATAACTCTCCCATATTATCAATGCTATTTATGGGCTCTCCTGAATGATGATATATTCATCTCAGAATTATACAAATAAGGTTTAAATGAATACCACTTTAACATATGTTTAGTATGGTCATACTAATAACAGACAAATGAAACTTTAAGGAATGTAATGAGAGTTAGGGAAAAGTTCCATAGTTATAAATGTTTCAATTGAAGAAGAAGACGACACAAAATACTCATTTATGTATCCCTAATGAAAAAGAATTTTTTTTTCATTTGTTTGTTTTGTGTTGCTTTTTTACCAAGAACATGTATTGGTACATTGTATACATAATGATCACATTCACCATGGTTATTTTGTACCTGTACATGATGTATTTTGGTTTCCCCTCTATTCCCCACCCCTCCCTTCTGCTCACCCCTTCCCTACCTAATGAAAAATTTTAAAATATATATAAAGCAATTAAACAAATTTAAAGGAAAAAAATAAGCAGCATCATAACTTTAACTCACCTTAGGAAAAGTAACGTACACTCAATTATGCAATTAGCCAACATGGAAGACTATATCCAACAATTTTGTAATATGTGGTTTCTTGACTTTGTATGTACTATATTTAATCTGTAAATAGACCACGTGCTGAGCAATACAATAAACCTAGGTAAACTTCAAAATGTTGAAATTTAGCTGACTGAGCACAGAAGAAAGGAATCAAAATTAAATGACATAACAGAACGATTTTAAAATATTCAAATACTTGAAATGCACCTCTAAATAACTCCTGGGTCAAAAAGAGTCTAGCACAGGTACAAAAACAGTGTCCTGTAAGAACTCCACCTACTATGGAGGAAGGTATGTGGATTGTGTCTGAGTCTATGATGGCTGTATTCTCACATCCTTGCTAAGGTACTTAGCACAGGACTAAAGCCTTTCTCCACTTTTCGTAAGAGCCCTATTGTAAAGTGAAAATAATAAGTAACATTCCATATCGTTTTGAGTAGAAAAATTGGCCAGCAAAGTGGAATTCCTGACTCACAATATCATACAATATGATAAAGTCATTTGTAAGCCACTGAGACTATCTACTAGTAGAAAGAACTGTTATCAAATATATATTATGTCTTATATATATATAAATATATATTTACACATAACATGATAAACATAAATAAAATATACAATAAAATAAATATATAAAATATATAAATAAAACATACGAAAAGATATCTATATTCTGAGACTAAAATGCAGTTTCAAACATTCTGTTTCTGACCCATCAGGAGCACAAGAGAAGATCGGCAGAAGAGCTGTGCTAGTTCTTCCTGTTGCTGAGAGAGTTTTATAGAACGTTGGAAAATGAACACAATAAGGCCACAGTATACATACAAGGTGAAAAGATGGGGCATAGGGGAACAAAGACTGAGAAAGACCCAGGTTGTGGTCTCTGGGTTAATAAGAAGTTATATCTAGGTTTTAGCTGAATGAGTAGGAAATCACTGAACATGAGAAATTTTCCAGGAAATGTGGCATTATCCTTGCACACCAGAAAAACCTGTACTCATGTTTCAGTTGCTGACCTTAAATGTTCTGGAAAGGAGGGAAGAGTATCTGGCTTTCTGTAGGAGTTTTGATGTGTTGGAGAAAAAACTGGTCTATCTGAAGATTTTCACACTGTCAGTAAGGAAAAAGACCTGATCATCCTGAGAAAAGATGGCAGATGTAAATATGTCCATGGACTCCAGGCACTTAGATGCTGACCATCTGGCTTCAGCAAGAATTTTTAAAAGTATTTTAAAAAAAACGAACAGTGATGTCTAAGGTCCACCAGCCTACCTCACACACGTCATTACGACCATCACCAGCATAGCTCCATGTGTGACAACTGACCCTGCAGATCTTAGATCCAATTCAAAACCTCAATGAAACAAAACCAAAAACAAAGCTCTGTATACAATGTACAGAAAATTTGATTGGTTCACTCTCCCGTGATCTGAATCACATTAAGTTTCAACTTTTATTTTAAAGAAGCATGAGAATTAAAATTTCAGGTCAATTATAAAAAAATAATATACATTGATTTTTTTTGGATCCTAGATTTGAGAGATTTTCTTATTGTAATTTTTGTGAATTCATCATTTATTTGTAAACTTTAATATATTTTAATTAATACTATCTTTTTAAAGTTTTAATTGAATATGGCTTAGCTGTTAATGATTTCCAGACCCAAATATCAAAAAGATAATTCAGAATTTAGAAGATTTAGTTAATTTTCATTTTTTCATTGTTATAATAAAGAAGTTCCAAATTCTGTCTTTAGATATGAGTATAAACTGTTCTTTTAAATTCATTTATCATTGTTTACAAACACAGAAGCTGTTCTTAATAATTTTCCTGCAATCCTGCTGTCACAATGATAGAAAACAACATAAAACATTTTCCATCTCCACATGTCTTTTTAAATTATCAAATGACCTTGAGGCAAACCAGACTATGTCCTATTACTAAACCCCAGGACTCATTAACATTTCTTTTAACATAATGAAACAATACAATTTACTTTTGTTGCTTACTGTATAATAAAATTCAATTATCTGCCTTATTATGAACTTTGTCTAATTTATATTTTTATTTCATGAGCATAAAAAGACAATAACTAGCCAAAAATTAATGGTTTTCAGATTCTCCATAATTTCTCTTTTCTGAGAAGTCAGAGTATGTATCAGAACTGATCCCCGATGGAATAACGCAGAAAGCCAATATCTTTCTGTTTCCTTTTCTCCTCTCTGTGCAGCTCCTCTTATCTTCATCTGCCTAAATTTTGCAGATCATAAAATTGTGTTCAAAAAAGTGCCTCAGAACTCTTGTTTGAAGGGCTTGATTCCCAGCAGGAGACTACTGGAGAACAGTGGGACCTTTAAGAGATGGAGTCTAGTGGGAAGATTTAGGTCACTGGGGCTATGGCCTTGAATGAGATTGTGGGATACCAGTATCTTCCTGTTGTTTATTAGCTTCTTGGTCATTACGAGGTGACCAATTTCCTCTGCCACATGCTCTAACCATAATGTATTGCTCACCACAGGACCAAGAGCAACAGGTCAAACTGACCATATACTGAAATTCCCAAAGGTGTGAGCCAAACTAAACTTTTCCTCTGTTTAAGTTGTTTATCACAGTTATTTTGTTACAGTAGGAGAAAGCTGACTAATATAGAAAATTGGTATTGAGAAGGAAGGTTGTTGCCATAACTATATTTGAGGGGACATGGAGAACACTGTAAAGTTGGATTGTGAACGGAGTTTGGAAGAATGTGGAGAAGAGGCTGAAGAATGCCTGTAATGACATAAGCAGAGTTTAACAGACAATTCCAGTTAGGACCCAGAAGATCAGTATACAGATGGAAATGTTGGACAGTAACCCACAAGACTCCACCCATTGTAGGCTCAAAGACATAAATGTGTCAACTTGCCATTACTCTAACAAGATATTGGGACTGCTGGAGCCTTTGGGAGACAGCACTGCTAGACATGGAATATGGGATTTAATATTTGTCCTGCTGAGTTTTGATCCAATCCCTCCTTGCGGTTTTCTTATTCCTTCTTTTTCAAATGGGAATGTTTTTCCTGTGAGATTGTACCTTGGAAATATGTAATTTGCGCCTCTGATTTTTAAAGAGTTTCACAATTGAGTTTGCCTTGAGTCTTAGGGTAGATTCTGGACATGGACTGAGCAATAATGGAACAGTTTAGGAACTCTTGGAAATGAACTAAATGCATTTTACACTGTGAGATGAACATGAACAAAGGGACAAAAATGCTAGAGTTTGAATCTTGAATATACTCAAATACCCAGGGTACTGCAATATACCCAGTATACCCAGTATACCACAATATTCCATGTGTTAGTGTCCTAGTGCCTAGCTTGGTGCTACTGGAAGGTAATTCAAACTTTAATAAGAAGGGCCACTTGGATATATACACTTGAAAGAGATTTTGAGAGATTTTGTCCTCATCGTCTTTCATTTTCTGCTTTCTGTGAGGTGGGCATCTTCCTTTCCTCTACCATCTGATCCCACCATGATGTGCTGCATCACCACAGGCCCAACAGCAACAAAGCCAACTGACTATGGACTGAAGCCTTCAAAACTGTCAGTTAAAGTTAACCTTTCTTCTTTTTAAAACTGACAATCTCCAATATTCTGTTAGAGTAATGGCAAGTTGACTAACATAAGCCTCAGACTTAGATTCATTGCTTCTTTACACATTCAGTGAAAAATCTTACTTTTTATCAAGCCAAACTTTTATATTGTTACAAAAAGATTCCACAGTGTGTACATGCAGCATAGAAATGAGAATTTTAGTAAAATTTTACAAGTTTAACATGTAAGTATTTGTGTTTAAAATTTTCATCGTATTTACTTGCTACCAGAAGAATACAATCCTCTGCATTTGATTTACTCATATTATGCTTTTTGTGGGTTTAATTGCTTTTAGCTACCCAAGCTTAGAAGGATACATCATTTATTTATCTATTATTATTCAATACACATGTGTTTTATAGACTTTTTCTTTCGTTATTTTTATTCTATTTTTCATTTGTTACAATTATATTTAAAAAATCATTGTGATAGATATATATGTCTTCTATATTATCTATGGATTAGCTAGGAGACAAGAAAATAATAACTCATTAATGAATATGAAAGCTGTACAACATTTTTCTATAACAAGAAAAAGATAAACTAAAACAAGTAACTGAAATTAAGAGAAGAAAGACTGATTCTTTATATAAAATGGTATTCATTTAATATTTAAACATTGTCTAAAATGTAATAAATCTGTGTAGAAATTTGTTTTCTCTTGCGCTTTTACTCTACATCTATTTCTTCCTTATCTTAAAAAATGACACTAATGTTTGCATTGTCATTCAAGCCTAAATACTCTAAACCAGTTTTGAATATTTTAAATCATGGAATGTGTTGAATTCCTCAGCAACTCTTCTTTATTCTCTCTTTAAAATATTTTCTTACTCTGTTCATTTCGTGTTATCTCCAGTACTTCTGCTGTTTTCCACAGCGTCCTTGTCTTTCCCAGACTATGCAACATCTTTGCAACAGCTCTTGCTTCAAATCTTTTCTACCTGGAGATGGATTTCCACACAGCAGCCAGACTGATCATTTATAAATGTACACCATATCATAACACTCCTCCGTTTTTTTGTCTTCTTATCCACTCAGTGTAAAAGCCAAATTTGGTCTCTCCTAAAAGACTCTATAATACTCTGCTCACTCTGCCCCTCTGACATCCTCTCATATGCTTCTGGTTTACTGACTCCATTTACCTATACTCGTTTCTGGCTTATCTGGCCAATCTGATTCTGACTTCAGGTTTTTCACTTTATTTCTTTTTTTTCTCTTGAAAGCTTTTCTTCCAGTTTCCTGTGGAGCTCATTTGATTACTTTATTTGGAATTATATTCAAATATTTTTCTTGATAATTCTATGTTAACTTTCCATTACCCTGCTTTATTTTCTACAAATAACTAATTAATATGTCATTATATTTTTTCTGTGTTTATTTGCTTATTCTTTGCTACCTTAACTAAGACAAATTTCATGAGGGATTTTGACTAGTTAGTCCTTCTTTGTATCCTAAAAAACATTGCATTACGGACAGAAGCTGCTTATCAAGTATTTGTTGAAAACTACACCAATGAATAAATGTCAGTGGGCATATCCTCTGTAATGCATCGCCAAGTCTTCAGACCTATAACCTTTAATTTCAGTATAACATAGCAAAACTTATTTGGATGGCAGTATGTAATTTTATTATATATTAAGCTGCATGTTTTATCTTTATTTCAGGTATCAAGCTAACATTAACATTGATTTAGAAAAACACATTTTGTATCCTATTTCAGTGGAATAACAATCAGTAAGAGAACTATTAATTTTAAGTTGGCTTGGAGGAGAGATAACACAAGTCTAGAGACAACAATGCTAGGTATAATTTCAATAAATTATCAAATAAATGTAAAATCCTAGAATATAAATATGACAAATTCTGCCACGAATATGCAGCCACATTAGTTTAAGCTGACAAACAAAACTCAATATCCTGCCAGAGGTGTTGATGAGATACATTTAAGTGTTCTTTAATAACCATACTGAGATTTAATTCCAAACAACCTGAAATATAAAAACACAATCCAACATATTAAATCAGTTTTTCTCAAAAGGGGGTGTAATTTCATACACAAGAGATGTATGAGCCTTCCTGTTGCTTATACACAGTTACCTGGCAGCCACAATTTTAGGGAAGAAAGGTTGAATTAAACTCAAGATTTCGGGATACTCAGTACGTGATTAACAAGCTCAAGGCCAAAACCTCACAGTTGAAGGGTGTGATAGAGCAAAGCTGCTGAGTTCATGGCAGCAGAGAGCAGAGCAGGACAACAGTTTTGAAGAATGAGCTCAAGACCTTTCTTAAAGTCCTGTATTAATCTAATAGTCATTTTTTTAATACAATAAATGTGACAAATCAGGATTAATAGCCACAAATGTTTGTTCATCAGTGTTTGGAAAGCTTTTTAGTTGTTGCAACTCAAAAAAACAAGGGAAGGTACTACTGGCATCTAATCAGTAGAAGCCCGGGAAGCTGTTAAACATTCTGCAGTGTAGAGGATAACCTCTCACAGCAAATTAACCCACCTGTCTCTTAACAGAGCCATGGTTGCAAAACTGTGTTGTTCTTAGGCAGGATTATTACTGAGTGTTTATTTAGATTAGAAGATAAAATAATTTTTAGACTCCTTCAAAACTTTGAGTTTACTGACCTATGTCTGTGAGCTCTGGCCAGAAACTTCTCATACCTTTTTTCTCTAACTCAACACTCAGCATCTGCTCTTTCATCTTACCTTTGGCTACTCTCCTGGAAAACATGGTAACCAGCAGATCAATTATTCAGTTCTGGAGACTTTGGGAGTCCAGGCTAATCATGTTTCTTTCTATGATGTTATGCGATTACTTCTTTGCTAGCATGGTCAACATTTGTCCTTTTCTGAAAACATTATGTTCTAAAATTGATTATGTAAACACCAACCAAATTTTAAACTAGTTAGTAAAACAAGCCATATTTATGTAGAATTTTATGGTTATGATTGTTCATTAGATGAAATACACATTCAATATGCTTAATATTGTTGTTATTGGAAAATAGCACTGTTCTTGCAAAATGTACTTATTTTCTCAAATTCAGCATTATTAGTAAACTACTTGCCTTAGTGAGATATTGATAGGAAAGGCATTTTTTCATGATGAATTAAATCCAGGTCATTCTATCACTTTAACAATATCTTAGATGTACTTTTGAATTGAAAATAAAATGTCTTCTTGATGATGGGCATTCTTTCTTGTGGAAGATGTTGTTTCAATTTGCATCTCTCTAATGGCCAGCAATGTTGAACATTTCTTTATATATTTATTGGCCATTTGTATGTCTTCTTCTGTGAAGTGTCTGTTTATTGAACTTAGCTGTTTTTTGAGTGGGGCGTTTAATTTTTTTTTTTTTTTGAGTTCTTTATGAAGTCTGTATTCATGTACTTGCTTGTAGATGTAGGTGAATTTATAGCAACTAGAAGCCCAAAATTATTAATGTAATACTATTTACAAAGTATTATAAGATGATATGATAATGTATAATATTAGTATCATATCTCACATGGTCCCTGACACTCAAGAAGAAAATAATAAATATCAGTGAATATTGTTATTAATATGTGAAAATTTAGTTTTTTTGATTAATCTGGAAGAGTCATAACTGTTTAGTGAATTTGATAAGGAACATTTTACCATATTATCACCCCTGTTATCTCTAGTTACCAAGGCAAATATCTTAAGGCACTTTCAATACATATTATTGAGCACAGTATGTATGGTTTTATATAGAAAATAACAAAAATGAATAAAATCTCATCTTTCTGCAATTTGTAGCCTAGATGGCAGTGATACACAATTAGCAGATTGTGTGGGAGAGAGAGGAGGGCTGGAACTTTAGGACACAGTTGTGTTCACCAGCACCCAGAGTCCGCAGGTGGCCTGGGCTGTATCATTAGGCTTGGACTGTTGAGTGGGCTTTCCCAGGCTGTCTTCTTGTCTCTGCCTCTGCATCTTTGTCTTAATACTCATCGCAGACTCTGGCATACTGCCTGCTCTTGAGCGTCACCATTTCTCTGTGACTGGTAAACTTTGTATACTGAGTCTTGGGTACATTGTATGAATTGTGAGCAAGGTTCATCTATTTTAATCACAGATTTTACAAAACAAAGAATGGTTCAAACCACAAAAAAGTCTAATTTCAAGTTAGGGATGAAGTGCAGCAGTAGAGGACTAGAGCATTTACAAGGCCCTTTGTTCATCCCCTGCACACACACACACACACACACACACACACACACACACACACACACATTATGTAAGTAAATTACTTAGTATGTCAGATAGTGAAATATTAAGTGAGGAAGTTTTGGATTACTTGAGGGTTTATGTTTAGATTATGTCAATCCCAAATTACTTTATGTAAGGTTAGAATCAAGGTTATTTTTGTCCAAATGGGTGTTCAGTTATTCAAATCCTCCCACTCCCATACTCACCTCCACTCCTGCTTCGAGGACTTCACTTTCTAAATTCAATTACTTTAGACATCTGTGTTTTGTTTTGTCTTTTGAGGAAAATCAAATGATCCCATTCATAGAAATCTATTTCTGAAATCTCTATTCTGTTTTATTGATCTCTTTATATCATTTCCAGCTGAATGATTACTATATCATTTTAAGTCTTGAAAACACGTAGTGTAAGTTGTAACATCTTGTTTTTCTTTCTCAAAATAATTAAGTTTCTGCTTTGTTTCCTAGAAAGTCTGTCTTCCACATGGTGAGGAGCACTGTGCTTAAATTCACATTCAGCTAGCAATTTGGACAGAGTTTAAATGCACAACTCAAGACTCCTTCCTGACTCTTTCTGTCCACTTGTTATTACTTATTCTTTACTTTCCAGCTGCTGTGATCATACCAAACTGTGCCTTCTGATTTCTCAACCAAAAAGATTGTGAATTTCTACCAAAGTTTTAGTATCAATATCAACTAGGTCTTGGTTAGAGGAAAAAAGTGAAAGAAAGCTATAAAATGATAATTTCACCAAAGATATTTCCTTATTCAGATTGTTAGCTTCATAAAAGGTTCTACATACATTTTGCATATTGTATATGCATCATACACATATGTACATAGATATAAATTATATATCATTGCATAATCATACATATATCATAGATGCATATATTTGTGCATCTATATATATTTAACATTTCAGATTTTTAAATGATATGGATACTTAATATTTCTTCCTTTCTCTATCTCACTTCTACACTGTATCAGTCAGTATATATTCAAAATTTTCTTTTTCCAAAATTCCTTCCTTTTTCTATCTCTTTTAGTAGGTCCCACATTAAACAATTAAGAAATAAATTTTCTTTCTCATTCTGACTTACTTTCCTCAACTTACATTTTTCTAACAATTTCACATGCTCAAAAGCCACATTTTTTTGTGATTCCTTGGGTATGCTGACTAAATCCAAGTCAGTAATTTTCTCATAGCATGATAAAAACACACTGCATTTTCCTTTGTGAACTTTGAATTCAGTTCATACCTCAGAATATGGAATTACAACAAAACAAATCTCACCATCTGGGGTTTTGTAAGTCATAATATTTTTACCTTTACTGTCACTGTATCTCTTCACAAATTTATAAGCATGTGAGGATAAACATACATTATTGCCAGCTGAGTTTGTCAGCACACTAGACATTTATGACAAGTAAATTGCCAAGAAAACATTTGCAGTGAACATGATTTTGAGGGTAAATTGTACCTTTAACATAAAAATATAATCTCCTGGGCCTTCTAATTTTTATATCACAAACTTGAAAGGAAACATTTTCATTTGAAGAATTAAACATATTGACAATCACAGAGCAATAGAAACCTATTAGCAACAATTTACCGTGCTATTTTAGAGATCAACCCTAGTGAAAAACCAGTGTTTCTTCTGTAGTACCTAAAAAATTGACTTACTATACAGATGATGCCTCAAAAAAATAATTCTACACAACATCTTTGGGCAATCATGTTTTTAAATACTGCAGATTTTCAGGCTAATTCGAAAGTTAAAGGCAATATTTGTGAAGCTTGAAATCAGTGACATTTTGAAATATGAATATCAAGAACTAATTCCAGAGTCTCTTAATATGAGACAAAAACTTACATTAGATTTTTTTAAATTCACTCACAGTTGTTTTTCTAAAAAAAATTTCGGTTTGAAAACTGAGGGAACATAAAGTTGGCATGGTTGGCTAGTGAGTCTACTTCAGAAAGAACCATCTATCTGGCTTAACTGATGACTCACTGAAGCACTTTAAACTCCATGGAGGACAATGACAATGACAATGACATTCTCTTCATTTACACCAGCAATAATCAGGAATTATGTTTTTTTTTTTTTTTTTTTTTCAGTTGGTCAGTACTTAATCTTTCTTCAAATGGGAATTCCAAGAAGATGCTAAAGAAAATTTAGGACTTCCTAAATTGAGATTATCATGGCCAAAAAGACAGAATATGTCATAGATGTACTACTATAGCAGTTAGACATTGACTTTCTGAGTGTTACTCACATCTGAACACTGGAAATTAAACATTGGAAATCATGACAGATACTCCTCAATCGATTTCTGACAAAGCCTATTCATATGTACATTTATTCGAAAAATAGCTGTTAACCATTTTCTGGTATGTTCTTTGTACTGTTCAAGGTGCTGGTAAAACAAATAATATTAAGAAAGGATGTCCATTTTCAAGAAGATTACCATTTAATGTACATTCCAAATTAGTAAATTATATTTATAATATGATATGACAGATTCTGTGCCAAACAAAATGCAAGTAGATGAATTCAATAAAAATGTGATGAACTGGGTGTGAGGGCACATGCCTATAATTCTGGTACTCTGTGGGGATGAGGCAGGAGGACTCTGAGTTTGATCCTTAGGTTGGCCAAATTGGTGACGTAGCAAGACCCAGGCTGAAAAGAAACATTAATAAATGAGAAGGGGTACTAGGCCAATGTGAAGGCCCTGTGTGGGTCAATCTCCATTACAAAAAGAAAAAGGACAAAACAAAAGAAAATTAAAAAAAAAAAAGAACTATCATGTGAGAGTGAGTTGGTAGGAACACAGAAAACTTCACTAACAAGATGCAAAAGCTTAATTTTGTGGAACCAGATCAATTTTATTTACAATATACAATAAAAAAGTAGGAAATTTTAGAATTAGAAATGCAAAAGATATTTTAGTGGCCAGTGATAAAAATTCAAACTAAAAACCTAATGTGCCTTTTGATATAATGTTTCAATATGGAGCATGGATATACATACATAAGTTAACATAGAGTATCCACTAAATTTAAGTGTAAGGATTATTGAAATATTTTCACTCTTTTATCCAAATCCTATTAAATATTGATCACATAATATATAATACTTCACCGATGGCTCCTGTGTGATTCCTTTGAAAAATAATTTTCTTATGCCCAGGTGTTATAAGTCTGAACATGTATTTTAAGAATGGAGAATTGCATTTCTACCATGTCATTGAGAGCAATTGTGGGGTAGTTTCAGACTATAATCTTCTGTAATATTGTAAGATTTCTTTGCATTAACCTGTGCACAACTGAGTTAATACATTTTGTTGCTAGAATTTCACAGATCGAATGCAAGAAGTAGTTTATATTCTTTCCTACAGGTTTACCAATGCAGTAAAAGAATAGTTTGTTTTAAATTATAAAACATATATGTAACTGAGTTGTTTTTGCTTTTTTTAAGGGTAGGTAGTGGATAATTTAATGTCTTCAAGTAAAATATTGAGGTCCTAAACTACAAGGTTCAACAGACAAGTTTGTTTCTTCCTCCAGTCTTTAGACTCTTCTGTGTACTCTGAAGTTCCTGGGACTAGGGGTGGGTGTCAGCACTCAGAGGAACCTTGATGGTGGTGAATTCTAAAAAAACTAGTTGATTTGTCCTCCACAACAGGTTCTTTGTCAATGGTGCATGTTTAAAAGATGGAGATACGTGCTCTCTATTGAAATATAAATGTCTAAAAAGATTCCCCCTTATGCCGCTCACCTTAAACTGTTAATGTCATTGGAAAATCTGAATCTTCAGCAGTGTGTCTGGGCAGATCCTTCTGCTTCCAGTATATCTGCCTTTGGTTCACCTGAACTTGGCCTTCTCAGATGCTATCCCCACTCCCGGCTTTCCTGAAAATATCAGTGCAAGTAAATACATAAATGAAGTGTTCAGTTAATGAATACTGATAATTTTGTAAGTGATTTTTCCCTAATTTCTTGCTGTATTTCCTCAAAAGGCTTATTCATGAATAAAATAAATAATTGAGAACTCTTCACCTGTCATCAGAGGGCAAAACATAGAAGGCTTCATTTTAGGTGGTGAAGGGAAAGCAGAAAATGTTGACGTCAGCCATGGCTCAACAGCCATGTAAGGAGAATTGGGGGAGGGGGTCAGCCTCCAAACTTGAAGCAGCTAAGATAATTTAATTTGTTAAATATTTTAAAAGAAAGACATATTCTCGTGTACTACAGGGGCAACAACTGAATAAAATTTATGAGAAGATAAAGTGTAACATGTAGTAAAAGCATACCGTCAGAGAGGAGAATAAAGTAGATGTGATTTAGAGCACAGTAAGGAGCAAGTGAGCAAGGAAAGGCCCCAGATAAACGCACGGGCATCATGCATCGGGCGTATTTCTTTAAATACTATCTCAGAAGTATGGAAGATTGGGTGCTGCCTATGGACTCCCAAGATCTCTTCTACTAGGCCAGCGCGCTTTCCTCCAGGTGGTGGCTACTGGGTCATAATTCCTCCAAGGCCAGAGGCAGTACCCTCCCCAGAACCGGAATTGTCTCTCTCAGTTTGCATCATAGCCAGGGCCCAGCGATAAACCAGCTCTAGGATACAAAGACAGCTTCCATTCAGCCCCGCTTGCTGCAAGATGGAACCCTCACTGTGTTTGTGGGAACAATTCTGCAATTTATCATTTAAAAATGATGATTGGATTTTGGGGGCTGGGGATTTAGCTCAGTAGTAGAGTGCTTGCCCAGCAAGTACAAGGCCTTGAGTTCGATCGCCAGCACCACCCCCAAATGATTATTATCTACAGTTCTGCTGTTGGGAATCCTAAGATAATGCCAAAAGTGATCCTCAGAAGCAGAGTATGAGTTTGAGGTTCTGAACGTGGCTAGTTCTAGGAGGATGGCAATACATAAGCCAATGACATGGGGGAAATGTTATCAGTGCCTGAAATGGTGTAGTAGTATAGCTGTTCAGACATTGATTAACTAGAACTAGAGACTCACATCTACAATCAGCCTTGTGAGAAGGTCAGAAAACCTTCTCAGTGGCTCTTTTTGAAACTCTTGCCTTGTACAGCCAAAAATCAGACAGAGCCGAAGATGAAGCATGGAACATAATTTTAAGAGTGAATATCTATAAAGAAAATTGAATGCTGGGTAGACAAGTATTATGTACCAAAACAAGAGGAATAGATTCTGAGGAAGGAATAGATTCTGATACCAAATTATTTTATCTAGGTATATACCTTTGAGAGTTTAAAACACTCAGACCTCTCTTTGCGACTTAATATGCAGAAAATTATACTTCTTCAAAGTGGATTAGACTCAAATGAGGTAGATGCTTACATTCCTTGGGATCTGTCGGTACCTATCTTCCTGATTATGCATAATTACAGAAAGTAAAGAAAAAAATTAAGTAAAACATCTGTCCTAATTAGTGAAACATTTAAAATAATAATTTGAGGAAACAATATTTATGTTTGACATGAAAACATTACTATGAGAAAGCTATTAGTTATTATACTTAGTTTTGCTAATTAGGCTGTCATAAAGCGGAACCTGATTGTGAAAGTGCTTGACCTTCTGAAAGACGATACAGATTATACACTGAAGGGACTACAAGACCTGGCTGACATGTATCACCCAGAAAAGGAAAACATGCCCCCAAAATCTCAAAGAATTGGGCATATTAGACTGGTTCCACCAGAAAAGACTGAAAACTTAACAGATAATTATTTTCCCAGCTGAAAACAAGTATATTTGTAAGGAGGGCAGCACATCACAAAGATCAACGATGGTTGTCCTTTCTCAGACAGGACTGCTAGGAGGAGACGCCGTTAAAAACACACACACTCCTTGTGTTAATGGGATGATAGGATCCCAACAAAGCGACGGGCAGCAAGGTCAGAAGTGCAGCCAGGGATTCCTGGTTCACTGTGCTCTGTGGAGGTTCTAGGACATAATGGGTCCCGATCGAGATGGACAAATGGGCAACTAAAATGCTGATGCATCTGTCATGCATTTCACATGCACGGTACATCGGTACATGCGTATTTGTATAGGAATAAGCAGAATTCAAATGAATGAAAACACTGAAGAGTCAAAATGCATGCTTTGCAACTTGAACTAGTTCTCGGATATAAAACTTACTGATGGAAGAAGACAGCATTTTCTGTAAAGAAAGACCTTGCGACAGGGCTCGGAGACAGTGTGTGTTACTGGTGCCCCTCCCTGAAACTCTTTACTGGGCTAGTGCTCGATTTCCCCAAATCAGGGAGTGGTGAGAGCAGACCACTGCCCCATTTACAGAACGCTGACTTTGGAGGAACAAGGGTTGCCTTGCTCCAGAGATTAGGAAGCTGCAGACCTTCAACCCCCCGGACTCTCAGATGGACTGACTGACTGACTGTTCCCTTGTCCCTAAATGAGGCCAGCTGTGTGGTACAGTTGATGGTGCAGGGTTCAGCTAGTCTCCAGCTGCCATTACTTCCTTGTTTAGCTTTCTTTCCCTGCTATAGCTTGCTTTTTCTCTTTCTCATTATGCCAGAAATGCCACTTCCCTGAGGCACTTTCACAAAAGTCACTGGATTTGATTCTGCTTCTAAGAGAACCCAACTTTAGAAACATTCGAATTCAGACTCCTATCTGCATCCAGTGCTCTGCTCAGTGCCTTGTACACAGCTGAGGAATAGGAAACACAATTCTAGCTCTTCCAGTGGCTGGACTGTCCAAGTGAGAGCTTCTATATACGCATCTTAGTTCTTACTGTCTGTAAAATTGGAATAATACTGGTTGTAGTGTATATGGTCACGTAGAAGTGTTCATTACAAAGCCTTGTTCACAATCTGTTCAATACATGATGACTGTATTTGTTAGGTATGCTTAAATATCTCTTAGGTGTCTTCATTTTATAAGATATTTGATAATAATATTTGCTAACATAAAACCAATATATCTCAGTGCACTATGAACTGACTTAAAGCATTTTATGTAATTCAGTAATTCTATATAATTAATATTTTTCATATTTGTATTTTGCACATGACAAAAATGGATGAATTGATGAACATGTGGAGTGCCCAAATTCTCACATCTGATAAGCAACAGAGTTGGGGTGTGAACCTCAAACTCTGACGGTCAATGTGTGTCTCAACCACTATACACTGCTGACTCTTTGTCTCAATCTTAATGACAACGCAAACAAAAGTTAAAGATTAACAAATTTAAGGACTGCAGTTATAGCTCAATATTAGACTGTGCATTTAGCATGAGGGATGACCTGGATTTGATCCCCAGCACATACTCACAAAAAAGTAAGTGATTTTAATACTTTTTACAGTGGCATTTTAAAGAGAAAATAGAAATATTTTTGTCTTTCTTACTATCATCATTTTTAACATTTTTTGGAGGATATATTCAGTCATTGGGGTAAACTATAATAGGAGGATAAAAAATCCTAGTAAATACCATTTATTTTTACTCTTTGACCCATATTATAATGTAAAAGTGGTTTGGATGGGAATGTGTGACTGCTGTGTCTTATCAGAGGAAATTTGGAAGCAGCTTGGTACAAAAATCTACTTATATAAAAGTCATATTTTTTTCATATATAATTTGAACCTTTCTTATTGTGAAGATTAGCTTTTCAGAACTAGTTCATGTTTTGATTTATGGAAAATTCCTTAAATAGTACAGGAAAGAAAATATCTTCTTTGTTTCTGTCTTTTATGCAATTATCTTGGGTGATTGATCGTGCCCTGTAATTTGAATAACAATATATGATATAATTCACAATACATTCATAGTCTACTTTCATATAATCAGCACATTTTCCTAGTTTTAAGTAACGCATATTATTGGAAGCATGATTATAGGGATGACGTTGTGTATTTTTCCACCAGTCTGCTAAGCAGCTAAATTCTGTGGTTGTGCTGCGAAGTATTTATGGTGATCTTCATTGTATAAATGAGGACACTGGGCCACGAGGACACAAAGCATCTGCCACATTCACACAGATACTAAAGGCGAAACCAAAACTGGAACATGGGGACTATAGCACATCAGAGCCCATTCTCATTTTAATCAATATGTTCTTCCATTTCCCTGAAGAGCAATTCAGAATCATTTGAGTTCTGGAAAATGTAGGATATACAGTAAACATATGGAGAAGCAATGTGTCAGAAAAGAAATGAATATGTTCTCTGGTAATTATGCTGATTGACAGAACTAGAATTTTATATATGCTTGAGATATTCGGGTAAACTCTTTTCCATTGATTTGTAACAGGATGTAACTTTAAATGTCCAAACATCCACCCAATTCAATTAAAGAAATAATCTAAATTTTTAAAATCATTATATAAATTTATAAGATGAGATAAACGCTGTATGCAAAGAACAGCACGTGTCAAATAGATGCGAATTATAGTTTTTTACTTTGAAATAATTTCTAATCTAGTGCTTCCTTTTCTTCTCTTATAAAATGAGGACAATACTGCCTACCACCTATGGTTGTGTAGGACATAACAAAAAAAAAAAACAGGCAGCAGGCGCAGGGTAACCGTTGTTATCATCATTATTAGCTAGACTTTCAGTCTTTATGACAGCCAAATCACAAGACTTTAGTGTTTTCTTTTCCTATACAAATAGCATTACGTATTGCAGAATCCAATCATCGTTATCATTAAAGCAAATTATCATTAAAGCAAATTGATAAAGGAACTACATTAAATAGGCTTTATGTTACCTTAGGATCCAGGAAAGTACACTAATTGTATTAATTTCCTGGGGCTCCTATAAAAAAATTATCACACATCATGCAGCTTTCAACGATAGAAATGTATTCTTTCCAGGCTCTGGAGGACAGAAATCTGAATTCAGGTGCTGGGGAGGCCATGCTCCCAACAAAGACTTGAGAAAATGTACTTTCTTTTATTTTTCTAGTTTCTGGTAGGTCCAGACATCCCTTGGCTTATCGCTGCAGGACTAGAATCTCTGTGATGTGATTCTCTTCTCCATCTGTGTCGAGGCCCAAATTTCCTTCTTCTTATATGAATACTAGTCATATTGCATCAGGCACCAAACTTAGTCTAGAATAACCTCATCTAAACTAGCCATATCTGCAGTTATACTCTTTCTGAAGAATGATTATGGGGTGGGAGAGTATGATTTCAACATATTCTTGAGGAGCACAGTGGAACCTGTCACAATACTTAAGCTATTTTAAAAAATATGGTTCTATTTCAATGAATCTGACTTCGTTCCTCCCAGTGGAAGTGCTGGAAACAAACCAATATGAGATCGATCTCTCCATTTTCACTTCTGCTTCACTCCCAGATTTTCTTGGTTGATGTTACTCTGTCTGTTGTATTTCCTCAGCCCACATATTTTTCTAATTACTACATTGTGCCAGATATTCTGTGGATGCTTCATTTGGCATCTATGAAGATATTTTTGCCCAAACTATTCACCTGGTTTTAAGCCTCACTTCGCATAGTTATAGAGTGTTTCCTCTTTCCAGTATCTTGTTAAAGATTGTTTATGGAGAGAATTTATCATTAGTAATTTACTAGTAATTTAAAATAGTAACTTATAGATGTTGAGGTGATTTAAAAAGCTGGACAATTTTCTGAAACATAAAATGCTTCAGTATATTCTTATTTATTAAGTTGGGAATAGATTATGCATCTAGATGCATACTGTACGGAATGATATCAGTAAAATTGAGCTCGGTAAATCAAAGTTGTTGATACAAAGTCTAAAGAGTTTCCTGCTGCTCTTCATGTTTTCCTATCATCCTCTTAGTCATTGCTTGTATATGTTGTAATGCAGATGCACATTTATTTTCAGTTTTTATAAATTTACTGTATTGATATGACTTTACTGCAAACTGCTTAGTAGTGGCTTAGATAGTTTTATACTAAGAAAAATAATCTCAAAATTAATCCAAGGGGTTGGGGATTTAGCTCAGGGGTAAGAGGACTTGCCTAGTAAGGGCAAGGCCATGAGTTCGATCCCCAGCACCCCCCAAAAATTAATTCAGAATAGCTGAAAATTACTCTCATAAAACAAATGGAAGAGAATTTCTTTTTGCTCATGTTCATATTATAATTTTGTTTTGTCAAGCATTTTTATTGCTGAAATGCCAAGTGAATTGTTTTTTAAAGACATTAATCCAATGTATTTGTGCCAGCACTGTGGCAAGCATTTGAAAGTTACAAAGATATAAAAATCAGAGTCACAACAGCAAGAAGATTCAATTTTAGGAGGCGAATATGATGAGTTAAACTACCAACAACTACACTCAATGAGACCAAATTCAACCAGTGAGCTATATGTAAGAATATAATACACTGCAAAGGACACAGAAGTGATTGCCTCTGCAGGATGAATGCAATTATCTGAAAGGAAAGCAAGGCAAGAAGCTGACACCACATGGACCCCAGTCATACCGTCTTTGAGCTTTACTTACTTTGATTTGTAAAGTCAAGATGTTAACATGAACTTTGGAACGTTATTTTGAAAATGCAAGATTAAAAATGTGAAAATGCTCTGTAAATTGCAAAGTACTATCTAACAGTAAATCACTATTCTTATGATATTTCCTACAATCAGATTTTCTCTACAGATGGATTTCTTCAATTTTATTTTTTGGGGAAAGTGAACTACTGGTAGTATACAATTAACTAGATTGCTTTCAGAATGATACTCCTGGGTAGAAAAAAATGGAACAAATATGTCTGCATTTAACCCTGTTTTTAAAATCCATAATCTAAAAATAACTATTTGCTCTTTTGAAAGTTTAGCCAACCTAAACAATAAAATAAAAGGCTTGGAATTCATTTCTTTTTTTTTTTTTTTGAACAGGAAAGTTCATGCTGTAAGCAATAGTTTTAAAGAATCCTGGCCCTCCAGCTCAATGTGTGTTCCATATAAGGAGCACTAAAATATCATTTTCATTCTGATCTACTTTTGCAAATATTTTTGGGAACAGAATACTTTTTTCTGTCAAGTTTAATAGAGATTTATACAGTTCAACTCCTTCATGAAAGAAGGGAGGGGATTTATGACTTTTTACATTCTTATGTTTTATGAATTATTCTGCTTTCTTTATAGTTCTTTTTCAATAGATACTAATATGAGAGGTATGCAATAGATATTTTGAAGATTTTGAGTAAAAAATTTGAAGGTTTCCAAGGCAGATTTATGCTGTGTTTGTATGACATCATTTTGAAGGCTTTCACAGTGAGATGACGGGTTAAAAGAGATCTGATGTGAGAATAATTCAAAAGAAGATAAAATAAAAAGAACCTGATAAATAACAAATACCAAAATGTCATTTGATTAGTTCAACAGTTTACTTTTATGTATTTTAATGCCAGAACATACAGTTTTTTTTTGTTGTTGTTGTTGTTGTTGTCCTTTTGCCTTCATACCAACTTCTACAAACTGCTTCTCATCACAGGTTAAAAAATAAAAGTGGGAGAAGAAAATACAATAAGCAGAAATTTATTAATAAGAGAGTGATATTTTAAATATTTTTCAGTGAGTTACAATAATGAAGTGGCCAGAATGGAGGTAGTGAGTGATTTTGTTGAGCACCGTTTTTTCAGTAGATTCTAAGTATACGTGCTAGAAAAAGAAGGCTCTAATTTTCCCCATGTTAGAGTCTCCCTTCTGTACAACTTCCTAAAACGTACTACACTAATAAAGCGGAGGATGAAAATAACAACTCTAATAACTGTGATTTCACAATTTTTCCCTTCTTATCTCAGATTTTCAACAGCTGTTCCAAAAGCCAGTTCAGTAGGTGTGATATACACTTATGTACTGAAGTAAAATGCCAGATAACCAATCAAGACTATTCAAAAATTTTTGAAACCAGCTTTGCAAGATGAGGGTCATCACTCACTGTATGCAGTAAAAAGAATCGAGTGGAGCCTGTAAGAGGTGTGGTGACGCCATTGTGAGAATCTGTTCATAAAACACACTGGGTGTGATCTGTGGCTCCCTGTTTCTTAGTGGGACTGGGAAGATCAAAAGAAGAAAATATCAAAAACACACTCATATACACAAAAACTGCACATGAACTAAGATGTAGTATTGAGAACACATTTACTTTGTTGTTATATCTACTGTTTCTTTCTCCTCTTTCTTTTTTTTTTCTGCTAAAAAGTAATCAAATAAATTCTCAGGATTTTTTTCAAACTGCCATATAGAATAATCTTATTTTAGCAAATAAAAATCAATGCATAAGATATTATAAGTAATCAGAAATTTATTTAAAATGTTTAACCAATGATAGAAATTCTATAAATATTTATTGAATTTATGAATCGATGTTAGATTTTAGATAGAAATGGCAAACTGGCAGCACAACCCAAGTGAAATATATTTTTCAGAAGATTAAGGAGCATCTCATGAATGAACTTTATCCTAAAGGAAGACAGAGCCAGGGATGAAGTTCTACCATTATAATGAAATCTAAGAATACTAAGAAAAATTGACTACTACTAGGACCTAAGCTAGCTGCCCTCAATTTATGTCTCAGTCCCTGCAAGAGAGATAATATCATTAAAACTGAAAGAAAATTTATTTAGCTCTGAACTGTATCAGGGACCCTCCAAAAAAGTACAGTACCAGAATGTTTTATTCTTTTTCTGGCTGCTTTCTCCCTTCTCTGATTCGAGAAGACATAAGCCAGTATGAAATTTCAGCGATCTGAATGCTCAGACAGACTTGCAAGGAGACACTAGCCCTTCTGATCAGGACTGACAGCCCCAAATGAGCCAGCTCCTGGGGAACTGTTCATCAGCATGAGAAAGAAGAGTTTCTTTGGTGCCTGCATAGATGTTAGCAAGCTTCCTATCATGCCACTTGAGAAGGGAAATGTATACCAGCACGGCTTGGGACTTGACAGACAACCGAAGTGAGGAAACCAGTGAAAGAACAGGTATGCTGTATATAGCTAGTTTAAAGTAGATTAAACATGCATGGCCTATAGAAGAGTGAAGAATGAAGAAATGCTGTTTATGAGAATAAACTCATTTAATTTAATGTTTTTAGAAGTCTTCCAATCTCTCAAAGAAGTAGAAAGATCACTGCAGCTGAACTGACCATTTGAGGATTTCAACAGTGCGTTAATAAAGTATTCGTTTTATAAGTGCTATCTTTCTACAGAACCAGTAAGCTCAGAAATCCATCCTGTTGCAATTTTGAATTCCATGAAAAAGAATTTATAAGGCAATGAGACCATGAAAATATAGCCCATGTAAGCCTGATATGCCACTAGGTAGGAAAAGGAAAAGGGAAAGAAAAAAAAAAAAAAAAAAAAAAAAGCAAAGGCTAGAACAAGCACATTTGGCTCCATGCCAAGCATTTTATTTCCTTGACTAAAGCTGTTGGAGATCAACACCTGCCTATTTTCCAACATGATCTCATTTTATAACGAGCCTTTGGTGACTATGCCCTGGTTCCAGGTGTCATTGTTTTTTCAGTTTTGGCATCCAGAAATGATCGCATCAAATTTTGGCAGCGAAGGGCCATTCTGCTTTGGGAAGATATGCAGAATGGGACCCACAGCTGAGGCCGGTTTAACATAAGTCTTATCTGCTTGGCTGGCTCCCTTTGGACTTCTCTGTGTATCTGTGGGTAGAGTCCATGGAAATAACAGTTCACATTGCAGCTGTGGCAATAAACCTTAAGTAGAATAGTTGCTCTATTCTTTGAGTTAAATCCGTTTTTAAATTAGTCATCCAGCAGACAGCTTCCCTACATTAATGGAAGAGGTTATTCATGAAAAATTTAAAGTGGGTCAGTGATGTCACATCTTAATAGTCCTCCAGTTCCTTTGAAGTAATTGTGAAAATTGAAACATAACTGCCTATGAGAGTGATCAAGTTTGCAAACGTATAATCCATTCTTAATAGTTTTCTTTCCAAAAGTCTGTGCTGTAAGCTGAGGGATAAGATAGTTTTTTTTAAAAAATGTTCTTTAAAAGGTATGAAGGTACAAGGGATTTGGCTCAGTGGTAGAGCGCTTGCCTATCAAGTACAAGGCCCTGAGTTCGATCTCTAGCACCCCCTGAATCCAAAAAGCTATGAAGGTTCACACTTTCTCATCTCCCATTTTCCAATTACCGTTTTGCTTCAGAGTAACTACAAAGAACAAAATTTGTATGGAAAAGATTTATACAGCACAAGCTGAGTATTTTAAGTGTAGAGAAAGTTGAGGTTAGAGCTATTTGTGAATGGTCCTTTGTATGGGAATAGATGAAAAAGAAAAAGGAAAGCAAAACAGAGACATTCATTGGTAAGATCTGAAACAAAAACAATTTAAAAGTCACATCTGAGATCAAAGGAAAAGAAAAAGTTCCCAAGTTAAAATACTGGACGGTTGATACTATTTGCAATCTTCATTTACTCATGAAATAAATCTTACTAACCACTTACTAACTGCAAGTCAATGTGCTTGGTACGAATCAATTCCCTGTCATCCAGGAGACTGCTAACTTGTTGAAGAGATGAAAGTTCTGTACGTATAAAATGTCTTCCAACTACAGCTTTTCCATTATCAAAAGAAAAGAGAGTCTCAAATGATCAGAGACAAGGTTAAATGCCTTTAAGAATTTACTCATGTCTGTGTTTAATGTAAAGACAAATTTTTATTTCAAAGCAAGACCTATTTTCTAAGTTTCAAGTATCCAATTCTATGCATGCTCAATAATACCATTTCAATGCCTTGACGGCACATGACATTCCACATGTTTAAAACCTAACTCATTTTTAAAACTTGAGACTTATTTTTCAAATGAATTTTATTGTGTTTAAGGTATACAATATTATAAGATCCATATATAGTATCTATTAAACTATAATTTTGTAGCTATCATAGTGGAATAAATTAAGATATGCATCATCTGACGTAGTTGCCCATTCTTATGTCCTTACCCCACACCAAGTCACCTATAATTTACATATTTACCAAGAATTCTGAATATAATATCCTATTATTACTATAGTCGTTATGTCATGCGTTTACTTGTTCATCTTACACATTTACTATTGTACTTTGTATCTTTTCATCTACTTTTCCCTATTACCTCCATCACTGCCTTAGTTACTACTCCTCTATTCTGTCCCTACAATGAAAACAACTTCTGTTCTTTTGTTCCTTATCATATTCACTAACCTTACCTCATATCCACTTACACAAAACAAAAATCACTTGTCCCTTTCTAACTTACTGGTGCGTTTTGTCTCATGTAACTGTTAAATGCTTTTAATTGCAACGCTTCTTCTCAAATGCTACCAGTTTGTTTCAGACTAAAGCTTTGAATTCCATTAGCCTGGAAACTTGTCTTCACTCACCCACTTGTGCTCTTTCCCACCCTCCACACTCCAGGCACAGTGGCTTCTTCAAAATGCAATTCATTTGCTATTATGGGAAACCCTTCAATCTCTCATATGCTCTTAGCATCAAGGCCAAATTCTTTAATAAAGCAAATTGGTTCTCTCAGGAATAGTGACAGAAAATGTAACCACAGTGGCTAAAGCTGTGAGATAATTAATAAATTCACATTACTAATTCACATGTATTGGAAGTCTAGGAAGTAGCATTTTAGGCACAATTTGAAGCATCTTGCTCCCCTTTCTTTGTCCAGTGGTGCCTAAATAAATCTTTCTCCCAGAAACCCTCATGTGATACTGACAAGAAGCAATTATTTGCCATTTAAGCCATTGATAGTTGAGGCTTTTCTCTTCTCAGTTTAACTAAAAGAAAATTAAATGTAGAATTTGCTGTGTGTGAATGTCATAGTGCCATAATTTCTCCAAAGTCTGTTGTACTAGCTAAAGACACAGGAAGAGGCAGCAAGGAGACTAACATAGGTGCCTCGAAAACCCACAGGATAGTGAAACATTTGGTGAAATTATCACTTGGGAGGGAAAATGTGTGCTTGGTAAGCTCAGGTATAGATGCTAATTTTTCAGCAAAATATTGGTAGTATGAGTTGGTTATCATGAATTTCATTTGAAAGGAACTTCATGTAAGAAATGAGCTCAGGAAAAACAAAAAACAAAAAAAGAAAGAAAAATAAAGTTTTTAATTAACAAAAGAAGAAGTAGAGACATGTAGAGCTAATAAATGAATTTGTCTTTCATTTCCATTTAGTAAATTTCTCAAATTAAGGGAAAATTTAAAGATAAACCAAATCAAGGATGTTTCCACAGAAGCATAGCATGGGAATAAAGACCATAACAAAGTCATAATGGTCAAAAGTCTACTTAAGCCTAATTATATTAAATGAATGTCAGTAAATAATTTCATTTGGATACAATTTCTTAAAGATATGAGTGTACTGTTGTGGTTTCATGGAAACCTGATTTATTCGTCAGTGTAGGCTGCTGTAACAAAAATACCATGAGCTGGGGAGCTTAAAAAACAGACATTTATCTGAGAGCACAATTTAACCCATTGCATCTGATAATCAACTCAAAGAGCCTATAATTAAATCTAGAAAAAGGATGATAGAGGTTATGTCTCAGAAGGAATTGCGAGTATGGTTTTGGACACATAGAACTGATTATGATTAAAACAAATTACAACAAAAACTGCCAGAAGTTTTGTAGTTGTTTTAACAAGTGTGCTATGTATTTTGGTTTAAAAATTTATAAATGTTCTAGATTTAAAATACAAATTTGGTCCCCAACTTTCTGTTGATTGGTAAGAGACTTTGGATCTTGTTGAGTGGCAAGGAAGGCAAGCTAGCACACCCCATTTCTGTTAGCTATGGCTAGAGAGAATATTCTCAAAGACAGAATCAAACTCTTGAAGAATAATACACAAAACTACTTATTTAATCAGAAAAACTGAGGACTAATCAAGAAGTATTTCCTATAGCAGGTTAGGGACAAACTCATATTTCCTCAGTAAGATTGTAGAATTTCTAAGAATGGGTGCTTTCTGAGAACATTTAAAATCATTTCCATTTTTTCTGTGACTCTTTATTCATTGTATCTGTCCTCATTGCACTTAGATACGTAGAGGAGCTGATGGGTTTAACTTTTATATTAAAATTCCCTTGATAGAACAAAATTCCTAGCAACATTTAATTAGAGTCAAAAGCCTTGCTATTTGAGCCTACTTTTACCTGTAGGTAAGACATTTAAGTGGCTTAAGGAGGGAACGAGCACACATTTTTAGTTATAATTCAAGAGTACCGTGGCGGGTCGGCTTATGGGTCTGCAATCATTCATTCTTTCCCTGTACTCGCCATGCTTCCTGATACCAGTGACCTGGGGGTAGCCACGTGAAGTACATTTGCCAGTTTGATGTGAACATTTGTGTCTTTTGACACATCTGAGCAGAGTCCCTATTGCAAGTGAAGCTTTACTAGAGTCTTGTTCTCTGGTGCTCACTCATTACAGAAACATGGCTTCAGATTCAGCTTGAGAAGGCACATGGAGCCGAGTCACTCATCCAAACCAAACTCAGCAGTTGACCAGAAAATCTCATATGATATGTATTAGAAATAAGTATTTGTTTAACATTGAAATTTTTGAAGCTTATTTTAGTACCTTATAACAAAGAAAATATCAGATTGCAAATATTTTAATTTTTTTAATTTAAAATTTCAAATTTTTTTATTAAATAAGAAAATTATACTGCTGAGTGAGAACAGCAGAACTTGAAATTTTAGTATAGAATGATTTCAATTGCATGAAAAGTATTTTTAAGGGTATATGTGTTACATGAAAGGAAAAAAAATCACTAAAATGAGAAGCGTGGTTACTGTTAAATAGTGCATTGCAGAGGCGATGCAGAAGGTCTGGGCCGAATTCCCTCTTCATCGCCTCAGTAGTTACTTGATGCTGCAGCAGACAGTTGCAACTTCCTGCCTCACTTTCGTCACTTTCAACCGTATCTGTTTCTGCCTCACTGAGCTATTGTGGGATTAGATAAAATATGAATGTGTAGCTACAGTTATTAACATGTGTACATAGTGTATCACTTTGCAGAAAACTGTAAATTCATGTTAGCTATTATGATTTTTTTCTTCTGATAATGCTTACATGATAATTTCTGTATTTCTAAAATTTTTAACCTCGGTCTGTGTTGCTTTCAGCCAGACAAAAATCAAAATTGTACAGATGGAAAAATTAAACTGCCAAACTCTCTATAAAAAAATGTATGGGAAGAATAACACAAAGAAAGCATTAAATGACCTGTTGGATGAAGGAATGGCACCTACTCAAAAAGAACAGTGAACAGGTAGCAGACAACCACAGAGCAGAAGCGTACGGGAGCTGCTCTGATTAGCAGAATAGCGCCAGAAAACTAGCTGATTGATCTCCATGGACTGTAAAGCGTAATTTGAAGATGACCTAGAAATGTGAAAAAAGATACTTTTCTCTAGAAAGTTAAGAACATTCTTTGCACCCAGTGGGATGCAGTTTGATGAAGTCTTGGTTTATGTGCTAGGAAAAGTACCTAATGAAGGCTCAACGCCTGCAGAGAGAGAAAGGCTGAAGTCTAAGCCTTTGTACTTCTTTAATGGGAAATAACCGGAAGACTGGACCTTTAGAGCATAGATAAGGGATTCTTTAAGTACAAACACTTACACAGCCTCTCAGATCAAAAGGGTCTTCTGAGGTCAAAGCAAACAGAAATTGCTGAGTCATCAGTGAGTAGAAAAACACTTTTTATAAGAATTAGATGATACAAATGATTTATAAGTATGTTCAGATGCAGTCAGGGTAGATAAATGGGAATTTGTTATAAATTATTTTTTAATCCAATACATTCAAGAAGAAAAATCCTATTTTTTACTGATTACATGTACTAGGCATCTGTCATAAAACCACCCAACTTACCTACTAAGCAGCTCCATGGCTTTGTGTATTAGACTTAGTCAGGTGCCTCTTTCATATGAATCTGTGTTTGCATGACATGAATTTTTATGCCTTTTTTCTTTTTAAACTTTTCATATGCCTTAATCTTGCTTGGTACACAAATATTCTTCATGTAACACACAAACTGACAAGTAATTGGTGCCTGAAAATTGCCTCTTTCAAAATCGAGGTATCGTATCATATCAAGCAAATCACATGTATGAGCCTCAGTAATTTGCCACAAATGCACAACTATGTAACCATCTCTCAAGTCAAGAAACATAACATGACCAGGAATTCAGAATTCTTTTCATTATATCCTTTGAATAATTAGTCTTTCCAAAGGTACTATTCTGATTACAACAGAAATTACTTTTGTGTTTACTAAACTTTTAGAAATGTAATCATAGAGCATGTCTATTTTTGTCTGCTTCCAACATTATAAGCACAAAATTTTAATAAGGATATTTAAAACAACAAGTAAGTGATATTTTAGTAGAGAAAGTATAGATGAATATCATTGTTAAATAGAAGATCCAAAAAAGCATCAATCATTGGTGGCTTTTTTCCACCATTTTATATTCTGTTCAGTGGGATAGCCTGAAGATTTCACTTGGGTGAATAAAATGAGCATGGCAAGGTCTTACTTAGCCTTGGGGATAATACTGCATCAAATTCAACATAATCTGTTGGTTACAAGTAAGTCACGCAACTATTGTACTCCAGCACAAGGAAATTAGATCCCTCCTTTGTCCCTTGTAAGGAGTGGGGGCATCAAATTTCTACAAGAGACAATGGCAACATTTCTACAAAAGATCAAATAATAAATATGTTAGTCTTTTCAGGGCACACAGTCTGTTGCAAATTTGTCTTTATTTCATAACCATTTAAAAATATAAGAAACCTAATTCACAGCCAGTAAGATATCAGGCAGTACAAACAGGCAGATTGGGCTGTACCCTGAAATGTGCTAACTTGAACCTACAAGTGGTAGGATATTGTTGTAGATATCTTAGGAAAATACAGTATACGACAAAATTGAATATGAAAGACATTTTCAGTCATGTGAGAAAATAACCATGAGGCTGGATAGGACACTGTATAAAAATAAGGTGGAAACTGAGATTCAGTGTAAAGTAACTAACAGATGATAAATAATAAATTTCTATTGTATTCTGTATATTCATTTTCAATTCTTATGCTCATATTAATAAACAATTTATAAATTGTGGGGACATTGGAAGTATATAAACAAGACTAAGTGAGACACGGACTCTATACTTGAGTTTAATCATGTTCCTAAAAGGACATTCCCAGAGGTATATGACAGTAGAAGATAATCAGTATTATAGTAAATGTTCATCCAAAGTGCTTTCAAAAGTTAGTATTCAGAAAAAAGTTTAGTTTTATCTTGTCAGAAGTCTTCAGTAAAGAGGAGATATTCGAACTCGTCATTAAAGGAAGATGTGAAGCATAGAAAGAAAGAAAATGAAGAGAAAACAAAATAAAATAGTCGTGAAAATACATAGTATATTCAGCGAATTGTGAATAGGTTGGAACTACAAAAGTTTAGGATAAAATATCTGAATGTTAACATGAGTAGATATGTAGAACCAGTTTGTGAAGGGTCTTCAACAATCTACTGATATGTCTAGACAAGATTGGTACCAATAATAATAAAAGTATGATAAAACAATAAGGCTTTTGATCAGGTGATTTCAGATACTTCATTTTGAATGCTCAGATTCATCAGAGGTGTTTCAGGATATAATGGACAGGAAGAACCAATGAACAAAATGGAGCCTCCATCTTCCATAAAGCTCATTCTTGCTTTGGACAAAATAAGTACTTTTAATCATAGACATTTATTGCAGAGCGAATGATAGACATTGTTATGAAAAATACACAATAAATAACCATTGTAGTGTATATATATATATATATATATATATATATATGATGTGTATCTTATACATATGTATATAGAGAGAGACAGAGGGGGGGTTATCAAGTGTTACAAAGGGAAGAATGCAATACTGAATTATTTGTTTTAAGGTGCTTTTCTGATGATCTCGGGGAGAATATAGTTTCACTCAGTACAAATGTGACACAGGGAGCCCAGTTAGGAATCAGGCAATTTGCAAGGCTCAATTAAAATAAGTGGTAGTATAGATTTTAATAAATGTACTTAGAAAGCATTTTAAAAGGATTCAGAAGGAAATTGGACATAAAATAAGTGGAAAAGTGGAGCAAAATACTATTCTTAAAATAACTGCAAAATTAACTCTGATTTAAACAGAACAAGAAAAGCAGGCTCAGAATTTGAGAAAGAAAATGAGATATATTATGAACATATTAGATTTGAGTTGTTATAAGGTTTGAATATTGTTAGTAAACAGATGAAAACATATATTGAAATACGTTACAGAATTCTCAACAGATGGAACATAACTAAAGAATCAGGAGCAGATGACATCCCAATGAGATATATGTAAGGGAAAAGAAAAATAATTTAAAATGAATTCAGGGAGCCTCTGAAATAGAGTAAAATAAATGAGATATATAGAAAAAGAATCAGGAATGGGCACTCAAAGTATCCGCACTAAAACAGCTGTGAGAGAATAAGTAGTCAATAGATACTAATTAATCAGAGATGAAATAATGTATAATGATGTCTTAGTTATATTTCTTATTGCTGGGACAAAATACCTGACCCCCACAGGTTAAGGCAGGAAACGTTTATTTAGCTCACAATTTGTAGAGGTTTCAGTCCATAGTCAGCTGGCTCCATGTTAGGGCAGTATGGCAGAAGGACACCA